>ML096241.1:0-17527 GCA_003697995.1 Taxidea taxus jeffersonii
TTGCTTGGAGATGCTGGCTGGCTTTCAGCCTGGGGATATGGATAACCAAACCTGGCTACCCCACATCTGGGGTCCCACCCTCTGAGATCCCGAAGTCAGGAGGCCCAAGATAGGGGCTGAGACTAAAGGTTTCTCCACCTCTTTAAAGAAAAAAAAAAAAAATTAGAGAAAATAACAATGAAAAAGAAAACGAAAAACACAAAAGCTCCACAAACAGAGGCAACAAAAACCTTTTCCCTCCTCACGCACAGACATGAGCCCCTCAAGGAACACAAAAGTTAAGGTTTCCTGTGTGTCCTTCCAGAAATATCTTCACAGTCATACCAGCATGGGTCTGTACCTAGCACAAGCACACACATGCGTGTGTACACGTAGGCTGATCGTACACGCTCATACTCCACCGAACTGAGAAAGCAAGCCTCAGTGACATAACCGTGTTCTTATTTACAAAACGAAGAAAAACATGCCAATAAACTATAGCCCAATGCTTTCTTTACCTTAGAATATTTACTTTACATATACTGAAAAAGCTTTCACTTGGACTTATTTAGACATGTACGTAATTATACAGCTCTTTTCCATATACGGAAAGAAAAATATAAGCAAAATAAATGAGCTCAGGTATTGATAAGACAGAACCCTTTCTCAGCGTTGCGTCATAGACACCTGTGCGCTGCTCACACTGGCGCTTTTTGTGCCACTGGGTGCTGGGGCAGCACCCGCTCTGATAACGTCTCTATGGTTTTCTTCCAAGCTCCTGAAAACTACTTTGAGTTCAGATCCTGGTATCTACCTGATTTTACCCAAGGATGCCAAAGAACGGTTTTCTGATGAAAGAACAAAGTTCTGTCCACAGTCGTTCTTAAGCAGTCTGTGGCTGAACCTCAGCAGGACCGCAGCACTGGCTGCGTTAGCGGGAACGCGAGTGGTTGGGTGGGTTGTGGGCAAGGACTGGGGCCAAAAGCATTTCTGAGATGCAGCCCCAATGTGAAGATGTTAACACACAGAACAGAACAACACAAAACAAAAGCCCTCAAGTTAATCTTAAAATGGAAGAATTATACTACAGTACATACATAATCTCCCTCACCTGAACCTCAGTTGACTTGGGGTTGCAAACACAAGTCACAACACCAGCCATGCAGGATGCTGAGTGAGGGGGGAAAAGTGAGGCTGTATGAACACAAAGTAGTTCTTTTTTTTTTTTTTTTAAGATTTTATTTATTTATTTGACAGACAGAGATCACAAGTAGGCAGAGAGGCAGGCAGAGAGATCGGAAGGGAAGCAGGCTCCCCACGGAGCAGAGAGCCCGATGCGGGGCTCAATCCCAGGACCCTGGAATCACGACCTGAGCCGAAGGCAGAGGCTTTAACCCACTGAGCCACCCAGGCGCCCTGAACACAAAGTAGTTCTAAAGCCGTGATTCCCCAGGGGTGGTCCTGGACCAGCAGCTATTTAATGTTTCCATGGAGTAAAGAATTCCTTCAATCCCCTTCATAAGATTAACACATACGGATGTATACGTATTTTTAACCCCATTCTTTTAATACAGAACATACTATTCTGATTGCTATTTGTTTAATTATGTATCTTGGGGTTCTCTCCCTATTAGCAACTGTAGCTCGAGCTCACGCTTGTTAATTATCTACATGGCGCTCCACTGCATGGATGGCCCTTAACTTCCCTACGCAGCTCCCAGAGTGATAGGCTGTTTTCTGGTTTTGCTGCTCACACTCAAGGTTACGTGAGGAAGTGGCAAGGCTGCAGTCTGAAGCATGACCCCCTAATGCAGGAGTGGAGACAATCTGATGACCCCAAACCTGGGAAGGGCTGTGTAAGTCACCCACAAGGGACTGTCTTGAGGTCAGTTCGGGGCTCTGGGGAGGCAGGAAGGGATTGGTTGTGGAGTATTCTGGATGCACCAGAGATTCAGCAGCTTGAGGAGTGAGGATGGTGAAGAGGGCCCAGCTCTTTCCGCATCTTCCTCATCCTAATCTGCAGAGCCCTGTTATCTCCTAAACCCAGCCACGTCTGCCCACAGCCCCAGACTCCCTCACTGCATGCTGCTCTATGCTCTAGGTCCTCTTCTCCTGCCCGGCCAGCTCCACCCCCTTCTAGATGAACAGAGATGAAAGAGCAAAGCAAAGGGGAATGAGTGCCTGTAGAGGTCGCGGTATGTCTTAGTTTCATTATCCCAGGATCCCCTCCCACCAAATGACCCCCACTCCAGCACATTCCATATATATATGTGGGCTCTGTAAAGGTAACAGTAATGGTTACTGGACACTACGCTGAGCACACACAGTCTCAAGTCAACCTCACAACTGAGAAGGTACCAATTATTAGTTCCATTTTATTGATAGGAAAACTGAGTCTTGGAGATGGTAAATGCCTTTGCTCAAGTTACACAACACATAAGTAGTCTCCTTGCACAGAATTCCCGTTTTTCAAGAGTTCCTTCCAAGGGGTGTTTCTTGGGCAGCAAACTGAAACCCAGAAGTCTTTTTAGTGGCAAGCACAGGTCTCAGGTCAATCCCCAAGACCCTCCTGTTTAATGTATTATGTCTGTGGATGTGGTGATGGGGACCCAGCTTGGCGGGGTGGGGGTGGAGACTTCTTTCAGTAATCAATGGGAAGAACATAGAGTTTTAACTAAAACCACAATGTTTAATGAATGTTGCTTTACATCATTTTACTTTCCCCTTTGTTTATCTTTCTACCCTTTTAATTATTGTTTTGCCCTGTTCCTCCCACTTTCATTCACTGACACCCCCCCACCCCCGAACACCCCAACAGGGGTGGAAGCAAGGCAGGTCCTCCTAAGCTCTCCTCCCTTCCACTGCGCCATGGGCACAAGGTCCAGGAATTCCTACAATGTGGCAAAAAGGCAGTCTACTAATTCTAGGTTCATTAGCATGGCTCATTAATTATCAATGCTCCCCTCCCCAGCCACCCTTCTCCCCAAAACACCCAAAACAGCAGATTAAGTTTTAACTTCTGCTGGCAGAACACCTGCTTCTGAAAATCCTCCTCCCTCTACCTCCTAGGATTTACAACACAAAAGTAAACATTTACACTGGTTAAGATTTACCAAAAGGAAGTGTGGCCTGGAATGAGTCCTTTGAAGTTCTGTCTCAAAAGAAGAAGGAGCCCTTTTTAAATACAGAAAATAAGAAACCTCAAAGCCTTCTAAGTGATGTTGGACTTGGGCTTGGGGTAACTGGGCCTTCTCAATTTTTCACTTGGGCCTTAATGCCAGCATACGTTATCAAGTATAACTCCAAACTACAGGTCTCTCTGCTCCAGGGTAAATGAGGTTATCAGTCAATAATGCAATCAAGTGGCTTCCTGGAAACTCTAGGGTAGAACTTTCTTCCTGAAATACTACCAAGGGGGGTAGAAAAGGGTACCCTGAGAGGGGAGCCAAAGGGCAAGGCCGACTTTACAGGCAGGAAAGATCCTGAGGCACACCTGTTCCTCCAGACACAGGGGATTTTCTCAATGAGGCATGTCTGTTTTACTGGAGGTGGGAGAGATGGGAGCAGCCAGCCCAGGATTCATGTTGGTTAAGCAGACCGAGTATCGGATGCCCTAGGCAAAGAGTCACCAGACACTGAGGTCATGCAGATACCTTTGGGGAAAAGGAAATGAGACAATTCCCCATCCAAACCCCAAGATTGCTAGTGTAGGCCAGTGGAAATGTTGGAATCAGAAAAGTAGAGATGGCTGCCCCTGGATGTTTACACCCAATCAGAACCTTCTATTTTAGTGATAGCACTCAAGATGCAACCAACCAAGAATCCTGAGCACCCGGGGCAAGTCCCAGGCAGTGGCTGTGTGCACCAAGTGAAGGCAGAGTAGATGAAGCAAGGATTCCTCAGGAAACAGCACCGTTAATAACTGACTTTGTCCTGGGTACCTGATGGCTGCTTTACCCAATTAGCTCACTAGGCTTCAGTGCAGCCAAGGCAAGCATCTGTTCCTATCCACACATGCAGATGAGATCGCTGAAGCTGAGCTAACTCGGTCAAGGTTGCAAGAAGCAGTGAACCTGGATTCCTCAACGGTGGGAGGCCTGGTTCAGCTCTTAGCTGAGTGACCTGAGCAAGTCATCCAGTCCTCTGCAGGTGTTTCTGACCCCACTGCTGTTCTTGGCCTCAGCATTTCCGTGGGCTGCACACTGGAGGAAGGAGTCCACATCCGCCCGCTTTGCTTCAACTTCCTGGCTGATCCAGCCAAGCGTTGAGAAGTTTTGTCAGCATGAATGCAACATACTCTGACAAGGCTTTTTTCTTGCTCCTGGATTCCCTATAGAGAAAGAAGCATGCTCTGTCCAACGTGAGCTTATATTATCATTATCTGTCCTTCCAGAGTTGGGAAAGGAGCCAATCTGATGCTATACTATGTCATTTGACACTTGGGCTTTTGTTAGGGACCATCTACAAGCACTGGCCTTTCATCGTTCTTCAATCAAATACAACCCCAGCAAGGCCTCATCTTTACTTGGAGAGAGAGAGAGAGAGAGAAAGACATCCAGAGACCCTGAGCATTTAATCTTGCTGCCTCCAGCTTCCTGGGGTCTCACAAAGCCATAATCTCACCCAGAGCAACACCCTGGTTCTGATTCTGAATTTGATCCAGGAACCAATTACAAACCTATTTCTCTGCACTGGAAAGCTCCATTTCCCAGCTTGTCAACTGGGTAAGAAAGGCTTTATCTCATAAGGTTGTCAGTGGAGAGCTAATGAGACCCCAGAAGGCAAAACTCTTTTAAAAACATTCTAGCATTAACTTTGTGCTGGGCCCTTTAACACACCATTTGAATGACTCAATACTAGACATGCATGTCAGAAACAAATACAAAAATACAGGACACAGGGTGAACAAATGAACCAATCGATAAATGCAGGAATGGAAGGAAGGAGAGGAGGATGGAGAGGAAGAAGGGCCTAGGGAGGCCAGTGGGGCCCTGAGTCAAGCTCAGAAATGTTGGGTATTGGAGAACCACGAGAAGTTTCCGAGAAGAAGAGCAATTTACTCTGGAAAGCCCTATGGAAGGAAATTCCAACAGGACTTGCAACACAAGTTGCTGGAAAATCATCTTGTGAGTCTGGCTACTCTGTTAGCCAGGGGCCATTAAGATGGCCAATGCCAGAAATGAGACCTTAACCCAGTGGGTCACCACGGGGACACAACGGACAAAGGATTGGCAGAGGAGTGGAGCAGACTTTAAAAGACCTCAGCCACTGAAAAATCTCGACAGCTGTTCCCTCAAAAATGCAGATTTATAAGGATAAACAACCTCAGAGGCGTGTTTTTGTCATGTCAGCGTCCCGAACCACTAACTTCTATCCCCACATCCACCTCACCACCTCTAAACAAAACAAAACAGGAAGGAATCACTGCTATACCCTCACAGTCACTGGAGCATTATACGCAAGAGCCGACAGGCAGAAGCAACCCCGGTGTCCATCAACAGATAGAGAAAGAAGAGGTGGTGTGTCCTTACCATGGAATATTATTCTGCCTTTAAAAAGGACATTCCGACATGAGCTGTGACATGGGGGAACCTGGAGGACATGATGCTAACTGAAATAAGCCAGTCCCAGAAAGACAAATGCCATATGATTGCGCATACATGAAATACCTATAGGAGTCAAATTCATAGAAAGTAGAAGGGTGGTTGCCGGGGCTGAGGGAGAGGTGGATGAGGAGCTAGAGTTAAATGGGGACAGCGTTTGGGTTTTGCAAGAAGGGAAGAGTTCTGGAGATCGGTGGCAGTGATGGGTGCACGGCAATGTGAATGTGCTTGACACCACGGAACTGGACACTTAAAAATGCTTAAGGTCATCCATTTTGTTAGGTGGATTTTACCAGAATTTTTTAAAGAGTTTGGAAAGGAAGGAAGCAAGTAAGCAAGCAAGCAATCGTTGCGGGAATTGTCAGAAAATGGGACAGCACGAAAACAACGCAGGTCTTTGCCAACCGGGCACACCCCAACTGAGAACCTCCTTCCTCCTCCCTCTTCCAGGCAACTTTTCCTAACTGCTTCAAGATTCCCTTAACCCCTTCCCCTTGTCCTACCAGATGCTGACTCAGCCCTTTGTAGCATCTGAATGGCAGGAGTCAGCCTCAGGATGGATGCGGCCACCTTATCCTGTGTCCTAGGACACCTGGAGTTCCCAGTGACCAACACTGACCATGTCCATCACTCCAAGACCCCAGCTCCCTCCAAGCTCAGGAACTACACCCCCCCATGTGCTGGCTGGCATTTCACGTGAGAGTGGCAGATTTCAGAAAATGTTCTGTGGCAAGAAGAGGTGGAGTGCCTTGGGGGAGCTCCATATAAGGGCTCCTGTCACAGAGCTCCAGGGCCTGCCTTCTGAGAGGCACAGGAAGGACACCAGTGCTCACAACGCTGAGCACAGAATGAGGCCGTGGAGTTCAGCGTGTTTCTGCCCACCTCTGTCCTCATCACTGACTCTAAGAAAATCGGGCCTAAATAAGGAACTCCATCATTCCTTCCCCTTGCAAAAAGCTGGAAAACCAGTTCCACTGGATCCAGTCCTTCACGCACGTATTTTGAGCTTTGCTATTAGGTGTATACACATTCAGGATTACTACGTCTTTTTGAGGAACTGATCCATTATAAACAAGACCTCTGACTCTGTATCTGGTAATACTCCTGTTTTTGGTATATTTTGTGTTTTGTTATTACAGCCATTCATTTTCTATTGATTGGTATTTTCCCATCCTTTTTCATCCTTTTACTTTTAGCCTAGCTAAGTATTTATATTTAAAGGGAATCTCTCAGAGGCAGCTTATGCATTTGCCTCCCCCCCCCAACCTGATAGTATCCACCTTTTTTTTTTTTTTTAAGATTTTATTTATTTATTTGATAGACAGAGATCACAAGCAGTCAGAGAGGAAGGCAGGGAGAGAGGAGGAAGCAGGCTCCCCGCTGAGCAGAGAGCCTGTTGCGGGGCTCGATCCCAGGACCCTGAGACCATGACCTGAGCCGAAGGCAGAGGCTTTAACCCACTGAGCCACCCAGGTGCCCCCAGTATCTACCTTTTAACTAGAGTGTTAATCCATTTACTCTTAATAAATTATTAATATATCTGGATTAAAGTCTACAAACTTGCCAGTTGTTTTCTATTTGTCTTGTCTGTTTCTTTTTTCCTACTCTAGAGAAGTCATCCACAATACACTATTATGTTTGCTTTAAACAATTATCTTTTAAAGAAATGAAGAAAAATGTTAAAGTCATTTATATTTCCGGGGCTCTTAATTTCCCATGGAGATCCAAGTGTCCATCTGATATCATTTTCTTTTAGCTTGAAGAATTTCTTTTGACATTTCTTTTTGTGTAAGTCTGCTGGTAAGAATTTCTCTCAGCTTTTATCTGAAAATATCTTGATTTGACCCTCATTTTTTTTTTTTTTTTTGACCCTCATTTTTAAAGGACTTTTTCCATTGGATAGAGCATTGTAGACTGACGGTCCCCCAGCCCCCTGGCTTAGCACTGTAGAAATATAATTCAATTTTGGGGGGCCTTTGTTTCTGATGAGAAGACAGTAACAGGGTTCATTATTCTCCTGTATATTGTGCATACTTATTTGCTGCCTGATTTTAAGGGTTTTCTCTCTCTTTTTTTAAAGATTTTATTTATTTATTTGACAGACAGAGATCACAAGTAGGCAGAGAGGCAGGCAGAGAAAGAGGGAGGGGAGGAAGCAGGCTCCCTGCTGAGCAGAGATCCCGAGGCAGGGCTCCATCCCAGGACCCTGAGATCATGACCTGAGCTGAAGGCAGAGGCTTAACCCACTGAGCCACCCAGGCGCCCCAGAGTTTTCTCTTTTGTCTTTAGTTTTCAGGAATTTGATTATGATGTGTTTAGGTGGGATCCTTCCCACGATTCTCCTGTGTGGACTTCAGGGATCTGTGGGTTAATTTTCATCGGCATGGAACTTTTCTGTCATTACGTCTTCCAATATATTTTCCTCCTCAATTTCCGTCTCACTCTTTTTCCTTTGAAGACTCCAAATACACATTTCTTAGACTGCTGAATGTCCCACAGATTGCTGAGTTTCTGACCTTCTCTCTCCCAGCTATTCTCTCTGGGCCCAGTTTGCATAGTTTCTATTGCCCTGACTTCATGTTCAGTGCCCCGTTTTCCTACCATATCCAATCTACCCTTAGATCCCCCTAGTGAATTTTTCACTTCAGATACTATAGTTTTCATCCAGAATTTTTATTTGGTTCCATTTCTCTACTGGTTTATTCTCCTTTGAATCCTAAACATACCTATGCTACTTTAAGGTCATTTTTCTGCTGATTCCATCACCTGCCATCTCTGAGTCCGTCTCTACCATCTTTCCTCCTATGTCTAAGTACCTTTTCTAGTCTATGCTGGACATGGGGAATACTGAGCTGCTGAGAATCTGGATTTTGTGTTCCTTCTTTAAAAATCTTTGTTGTGGGGACGCCTGGGTGGCTCAGTTGGTTAAGCGGCTGCCTTCGGCTCAGGTCATGATCCCAGCATCCTGGGATCGAGTCCCACATCGGGCTCCTTGCTCGGCAGGGAGCCTGCTTCTTCCTCTGCCTCTGCTTGATCTCTCTCTCTCTCTAATAAATAAATAAAATCTTAAAAAAAAAAAATCTTTGTTGTGGGGTGTGTGGGTGGCTTAGTCGGTTAAGTGTCAGCCTTCAGCTTGGGTCGTGATCTCAGGGTCCTGGGATCCAGGCCTGCTTCTCCCTCTCCTCCTTTGTTTGTGCTCTCTCTTACTCTCTCAAAATAAATAAATAAATAAAATCTTTAAAAAAAAAAAGGTTCTGTCATGATGACAGTTAGTTTACTGGCAGATTAACTTTATTCCCTTGAGGCTTTTTAAGCTTTATGGAGCCATGAGGTGAGTATAACGCTGGAAGGAACATGCTAAGAAAGGTGGAGCAGAGATGCTGAAGGAACCTGGGTCCCCGGTGACCATGTGGAGCTACCGCTCCAACCCTGACTGGCTTGTCTTGTGATTTTTTTTTTAATATGATAAAGAAGTAAAGTTAAATCTTGAAGTTAAGGGGCACCCGGATGGCTCAGTCGTTAAGAGTCTGCCTTTGGCTCAGGTCATGATCCCGGGGTCCTGGGATCGAGCCCCGCACTGGGCTTCTTGCTCACTGGGGAGCTCCTTCTCCCTCTCCCTCTGCTGCTCTGCCTGCTTGTGCTCTCTCGCTTTCTCTGTCAAATAAATGAATAAAATCTTAAAAAAAAAAACTTGAGGGGCGCCTGCGTGGCTCAGTGGGTTAAGCTGCTGCCTTCGGCTCGGTTCATGATCTCAGGGTCCTGGGATCGAGTCCCACATCGGGCTCTCTGCTCAGCGGGGAGCCTGCTTCCCCCTCTCTCTCTGCCTGCCTCTCTGCCTACTTGTGATCTCTCTATCTGTCAAATAAGTAAATAAAATCTTTAAAAAAAAAAAAAAACTTGAAGTTAAACCATTGTTCTTTATACATTCTGACTTGTGCTGCCAGCAGCTAAACTGTTGAAAGTACTAAATACCTACTAAGTAGACCAGGTGGTAGGTGCTGGGGATAAAGTAATTAACAAGCTAGATGGGGTTCCTGACCTGTCAGCTTATCGTCTGGAGCAGGGGATGGCAAACTATGGCCTGTAGGCCAAACACATGCACTGCCTGCTTCCGTAAACATAATTTTCAGTGGGACACAGCCATGCCTATTTGTCTCCATATTATCTATGACAGCCTTTGTGCTCTAAATTTGAGTTGCTAGGACAGGTGGTATTGTCCACAAAACCTAAAATATTTACCATCTAGATCTTCATAGAAAGAGGTTACTGACTCGTGATTTAGGGTAGTAGTTCTCAAACCTGCTGGTCTTAGGTCCCCCTCACTATCTTAAAACCTGAGGACACCAAAGAGGTTCTGTTTATGTGTGTTTTCTTTATCAATATTTACCATATTAGGAATCAAAACAGAAAATTTGAAAATATTTATTAATTTCTTTGAAAATAAAAACAGTAATCCCATCGCATGTTAACATACACGTTTATAAATATAATTTTATATTTGTAAATTTAATAGAAACTTAAAAACATTTTACTGTATAGATTTATAATTTAAGTGCTTTTATACTTAAATGTTTTTCTAAGTCCCCTCCAAAAAAATTGGTGAGAAGTGTCACATTACTTTATATTTTTGCAAAATTCTTTAATGTACGGCTTAATAGACCACTGAGTCCTAAGAAATGTATTTGTATCAGCCTGTTGCAAAACCATATGTCATGTGGCCTCTAGAAACTCCACTGTCTTCTCGTGATAGACACAATGTAAAAAAGGCAAATGACTTCTTAGTATTATCATGGAGTTTTGACTTTGCAGACCCCCTCCGAGAAACTCCAGGACCACCAGGGACCACACTTTGAGAACGGCTGTCTAGATAAGTCCTAGGCTGACATTAAACAGAAAACACATGAGATCTAATTAGCTAATTATCATCGAACAACTGATTTAAAGGAAAATAATGCTGCTCTACGAGGGTATGTAAACACTGAATCTGGCCCCATCTGGGGAGTCAAGGAATGATTTCTTAAGGAAATGATGTTTCAGCCTGGGCTTGGAAAAGAGGGTTAGCCAAGTGAAGGCAGGAGCGGGGAAGCTCTCCCTTCCTTCAGTGAGTTTGCTCCCCTGGTTTGGCTGAGGAAACTGGGTTAGGCTTTAGGGAAGGATCAGGGATGAGGATGACTTTGCCATGACAGCTTCCCCTGAGGGTACCGAGTCAGAGATGTGCTCTGGGAAGCAGAGGGAAAGCTGGAACCCCAAGGTTCTCCTGGCATGCCTGGAACTTACCTCGGGGAAAGCAAACCCTGATCTCTCTGGAACGAGGCTCATGCTCTACAGATGGGGCACTGTACGGAGGCTCAGACACTGAAACACAGGGGACACAGGCAATGCGGGCCTGGGGACAGTTACCCAGGCCCTTAGGATGCCATCCTATGTCACATGGGTAGCAACACAAACCCTTAGCTGTCTTCCTTTAAGGCATTAGGAGCCATTCCTCATCCAGATGGTTACTTGCTGTAGACTACTGGTTGAGGAACCATAGCAGCTTCCTTTCCACTAGATGGCCAGGTCTAGTCCCATTTCCCTACCAATTACCAGCTCGGCAAACATTCACTCTCAAAACCAGATTCTGCCAGGCTTCAGGGCGGGATCAGAGGCTGCCACGGTTCTTCTTCCCCCTGACATGCCCACCCTTGGAGTGTGAAAATCCACCAGATTCTAGTCACCGTCTCACCTCAAACACCCCTCCTTGAAATAGAGTTGGCAGAGAAGAAAACTATCCCTGGCTGATGGAAGGCAGCAGATTCAACTCCGTTCACTAAGAGTAATGACGCAAAACCGTTGGCCCACCCATAGCAAGTATTCTACAGGACATAACGGTATTAGTACCCTGAGTCTTCCCAGTAGCCTTGTAAGATCTGTTTACATATCACCCCATTTTACAGATGAGAAACTGAAGCACAGAGAGTTCTTGCAGTGGACCCAGGTAACAAAGTCAGCAAGGAATGGGACTAGCAATAAACCCAGGCAGTGTGGCTTCTAGGACTCAGCTCCTTGAACATACATTTTACTGCCTCTCTATATTTGAAAGGACATGATGATTTTTTTTTTAAGATTTATTTGAGAGAAAGAGCACGAGAAGGGAGAAGGTCAGAGAGAGAAGCAGACTCCCCACTAGCCCGATGTGGGCCTCGATCCCAGACTCTGCGATCATGACCTGAGCTGAAGGCAGACGCTTAACTGACTGAGCCACACAGGTGCCCTGAGGAGTCAGATTTTTTAGAAGTATCTGTGTGGACGCTCCACACTGCTTATTATCAGGGGAACGCAAATCCAAACCACGGGATACCATTTCACTACACACAAACCCAGAAAATAACAAATGTGTTGGTGAAGGGGCGGGGAAAGGGAAGGTCTGCACCCTGCTGCTGTGGGTTTAAATGGTACAGCCACTGTGGAAAAGAGTGCAGTGACTCCTCAAAAAATTCGAAGTGGAACTGCCATATGATCCAGAAATTCAACTTCTGGGAATAAAGCCAGAATATTTAAAGGCAAGTATGGGAACAGATATTTGTACACCTGTGTCTGGAGCAGCATTATTCATGGCAGTCTAATGGTGAGAGCAACCCCCGGGTCCGTGAATGGGAAGTGGATAAGCAGAATGTGGCATGTACATACAGTGGAATACTAATCAGCCTCAAAGAAGGAAAGGAAATTCTGCCACACGGGACAACATGGATGAACCTGGAGGGCGTTGCACTGAGTGAAACAGACCAGTCATAAGACGACATATACCATGGGAGTCCATTCATATGAGGTAGCCCAAGCAGTCAAACTGGTAGAAACAGCAAGTAGAATGGTGGCCACCATGGGCCACAGAGAGGCAAACGAGGAGCAGAGAGATTAATGAGACACAGTTTGGGGCGCCTGGGTGGCTCAGTTGGTTAAGCATTCAGTTCAGGTCATGATCCCAGAGTCCTGGGATGGAGCCCCGCATCTGGCTCCCTGCTCTGCAAGGAAGCCTGTTCTCCCTCTTCCCCTCCCTCTACTTGGGTTTCCTCTCTTGCTGTGTCAATCTTGCTGTGTTAAAAAATAAATAAATAAAATAAAAAAAGAGGACAGAGTTTCAGTTTTATAAGATGGAAAGAGTTCTGGAGATGGACAGTGGTAACAGTCGCATGACAGGGTGAATGTGCTTAACACCACGGAACTGGATGCTTACTATGTTTCACATGGTAAATCTTATGTATATTTTACCCAATCAAAAATACATGTTTTTTTAAAGATTTTATTTATTTGAGAGAGAAGTGGGGAGGGGCAGAGGAATAAGAAGACTCCCCACTGAGCAGGGAGCCTGACGTGGGGCTTGATTCTGGGACTCCAGGATCACAACCTGAGCCGAAGGCAGATACTACATCAACTGAGCCACCCAGGCGCCCCCAAAATACATGATTTAAAAAGTAAACGAATGTTTCAAAAAGTAAACTAAAAAGTAATACATCTCAGAATGTTTGTTATTATAATTACAGTAGGAATGACCCTAAATAATTTTTTAAAGTGGGTAGGGGGGCACGACGACTCTTCTGAACCTCTGGAACTGAGAGGGCCCTTGCAAACAGATTGAATGCTACGGCCTTTCCCTGGTTCACATGCCAAGCCAAAAGAGGTGATTAGCAGCCTTCCACTACTGGTTTCTAATCAGAAAGTTAAAAAAAAAAATCCTTTGTCAAAGAGAACAGGAACGAAGGGCCAGCAGGCCCAGGGGTTATATAATGAAAGCTAAATCATGCTGCGTGGAAAGGCCTCTCCGGCTCCTCATGACCGCGTCCTCCTAACACCAGGATCTTCGTGCCATCGGAAGGCTATTGTACTGTGCTGGTAACACACCATTCAGTGAGGCCTGGCCCCTCACAAAGGCGGGCAGCACCCCTGCATGCAAGTTGGACATTTAGGAGTCAAATTCCAGGAGCCGTTAGCAATTGCATCTCAGCGGTTCCCGCTGCCTCTCCTTCCCATGCAATCCTGCTTCTGTCTGTCTCTCTTTCTTTCCAGTTGAGTAAGGATACTGGAGAACAAGACTCTTTCTGAAAAGACCTCTGTGTTCACTTTTCCAAACAGCTAAAGCCTCTAAGAGGGCAGGGGCCAAAGAGGGAAATAGGAGAAGAGGTTGTGGCAGGGAGAGGGCCTGGGTGTGAGAGCTGACAGGGGATCGTGTGCCCTGTGGGTCATCACGACCCCACCCCCTCCACAACCTCCGTCCATGCTGCCCACCAACTGCTGGGCAACACCTCCTGTCCTCACTGCCCTGCAGAGCAGGATCTGTGGGATCTGGCTGCCTGTGGACTCTAGGAAGGAGGCAGGAACTTCCGCCAGCGCCTGGATTCCAGTCGCCTCACCCCGGAGAGTGCGAGAGCTTAACTAATTCTCAAATCAGGACACATACACAAAACCCTCTGAGAAGTGGTGGAGAACTCAATGAGTGTTAGCAATGTTACATCAGCGCGAGCCAACGACCTCCAGGAGACCACGCAGCAGTGATGAGCACTGAGCCCTGGATGGAAACCCAGCCTCATGCCAACTTGCTGTGTGACGCCGTTAAGTTCCCTGTTTCCCTACTCTCTCTGGGCCTCAGCGGCCTCATCCGGAAGGTGAGGACAAGTGAAACAGCACGTACAATGGCTCGGCACATGGTCGCTGTCACAACCTCCAGGAAGTTTCCCCAGCATCCAGAGGGATTTTTGAACTTTATTATCTTTGAATATAAAATCCTGACCAAATGATGGCACAGCACTGCCTTCCTCCTAGAAACAAATCAAGTATTATCTGGGTAGATGAGAAGAGAAAGGGAGTAGATTGAGAAATAATATCCTTATAAAAAATGTACAAAAGAAACTCAGTAATTACCTACGATCTTATAATACCTGATTCTCCCATGACATTGGAGCAAACACCTGAAGATTCTGACACAACCCACATCAACAAGAACTAGACGCTCCCCTTTTACCAACTCAACTCAAGCAGCATATGCTGAGGGCCTGCTGCACGCTGAGCCCTCAGTGGCTAGGCCCTGCCCCTCCAGCTCAGCCACTCCTTTCTCTTCAAAGAACCAAGGAAGGTTCTGGCCCCACTTTGGATTGAGAGCAGACTGCCCTTACCCTGACCTCACGAACCAAGAGGTCAGCTGTCTCCTGTGCTGAGGTCCTCCGCAGTCACAGCAGTCTGGGCTAACTCTAGAGTCCCCCCAGCTGCTCCCACCTCCCTGCCCATGCCATGCACACAGATAAGCAAGCAAGCTCAGAGGAGGGACCCTGGACTCGTAAAGCAGGTTTTGTGGTACTCCAGTGGAAAGTAAGGAACTGCAGCTTGTTTTTCAGAGACAGGTGACGGGCAGCATTCTTAGACCACAGACAGCTGGCTCTCCCTTCACCAACGCGATGAAGATAGGCCGCGGGATTCCCGCTGGGTCAACAGTTACCAGTTTGGCAAACAGCAATACGGAGCCTTACGCAGAAAACCATGGTAGCCAACGCTGAGAAACTCTGGGGGAAAGGACTCGTGGGAGTTCCATGGTGCAAAAGCTCTATTTTTTAATGCCTCACGACAAGGGGAAGGCTTGCACATTCTAGCGGCCCTGGGTGTGGGGTTGGGCCGGGGCTGGCACACTGTCCTTGAGTCTTTTCCTCCACATCAGGAGTCTTCCTGAGCGGCAGACAGAGAGCTGGGCTCCCACGGGAGATGCCTCCGCCCCAAACAGGTGGGCTGTGCCCCCAGACATTCAGAACCAGACATTCTGGCTCCAAAACCTGACCTAGGACTTCAGACCGACCAAGAGAGTCAGGACATGACAGCTTCTCACCTGGAAGCATCTATTCATCACCATCCTTTATTCTGTGACTTTCCTCTCACCTCTCAGTTGCCGTTGGGAGTATCCATCCACTCGTTTGCTGGTACAGTTGTGTGCAAGAGACAGTGCTGGGCCCAAGAGGCTGATAGGACACCACCCCATTCAGTGGAGAACATGGACCTGGAAAGGAGGATGGCTCCGTGGTGGATGCATGGGAGAAAGGTGCATAGCAGGGGCCCTTACCCGAGCTGGGACAAGGCAGGTTCCCGCAAGAGGAGGTCTTTAAGCCGGGGGAGGGGAGATGGGCAGCAGGGCTCAGAGGGAGAATCAGCAGGCAGGGCACACACTCGGTTCATGGAAAGCAAGGAGAGCGCCTCCTGGCACAGGGAGGAGAGGGTTTCAAGCTTAAGGTGTGTTAGAATTGTCTGGGTGGCATATTTAAGATTAGATTCCAATAAATCAAATCCAATAAAAATGCTGCATCCTGGAAGCCCCCGCTGAGGTTCGGATTCAGTGTATTTCAGGTGGGGGCCCAGGAATCTGTTCTTTGAGCTCCTTGGGGGAGTCTAAGGCAGGAGGTCTATGGACCACACTCTGAGAAACCCTGCTTTGAAGGAATGGGGGGGGAGCCATTTGTGGTTTTGATGGAATATTGGTTTATTTTCCTGGAATGTTCCCAAAGGGACTTTGGACAGCTCAATAATGATTTCGTTCTTCAGTCATTCTACACAGACATAACCAACGTCAAACAAACCAAAAGCAAACCCCGGCAGGGTGACAGGAACTCCACTCATGTGGACAGCTGTCATTGTGTTCCACGGGATGACGGTGGGCCTTATCTCAGGAAGGTGTCGGGGCAAGCTCCACACTTCAGCCAAAAGGCTGTCCACAGGTGAACCAGGGCCCAGCGAGCAGTGACGGGAAAACCTTCTGGAATCTGGCCACACCTCCTAGCCAGCCTCATGTCAGGAAAGGCAAGGCAGTCTACGGACGTCTTACAGACCTTCTCTAATGCCTGTGACTGGCTCCCTGCCCCTCCGTCCTGGGTGCTCCATTGGGAATCTGGTCTCTGTTATCCCAGTACCACCCTCGGGCTCCTACTGGCCTGGACCCAGGGCTGCAGGTGAGGACTCTGGCTCCACCAGCCTAAACCTTGGCCCTCAGCACTGTTTCTGCTGGCACCCTCATGGCACTGTTTTTCCCTACTCAGAGCTAGTTCCAGGGAGTCCGCCATTTATTTCACTGGTTCAAGCCCCTGCCGGAAGCTTATGGGGGGGGACTTTCCCAAGGACCCTATGCCTCCTTGTCTTGCTCTTCCCATTGTTCTCTGAGGGCTGGAACCCTGCCTTTGTGATCTCTGCCCAGTGCCTGCTGGGCCACCTCCGTATTATGTGTTAGAGTCATAGGCACTAGCTTCCCAAGACTTCCCACCTTCCAATGGCCCCATGTCCCCAGGGGTCATGTTCTGCCACCCTGGGGACTTCCCACACAGCCCCCTTCTGCTCTGGCTCAGCTGCTGAATTATGCTAGTCCCCACCTGCCTTTTCTCAGTAGGTGTGATCTCCTCTGAACTGACCTTCACACCCCATCCAGCTTTACTCCCTCATTCCACGTGGAGCACTGGGAGGGGGCTGAGAAACTCTTTTCCCCTGGCACCGTTTAGGACCGGCTGTAATAATCCACTGTTTATTGATATTACAACTACGTGGTGTGCTCAACATCAGAGCTTAGTAAGAGGCAGTCAGCCACAGAACAAAAACAAAAAATTAAAACAAACAGTAAAACCAGGGCTGCGCAGTAGTAAGCCAGTGCTACTCAAACATCAACATGCTTAAGGACCACCGGGATCTTGCTAAAATGCAGTTTCTGCTGCTTGCTTCGGCAGCACATACACTAAAATCGGAACCATCCAGAGATTAGCATGGCCTCTGTGCAAGGCAGATACACACATTTATGAAGCATTCCATATGAAAAACAAAAAACCAAAACCAGTTTCTGATTCAGTGGGCCTGGGGTGGAGTCTGAGATCCTGCATTCTTTTTTTTTTTCTTTTTCTAAGACTGTATTTATTTATTTGACAGAGAGAAAGATCACAAGTAGGCAGAGAGGC
>RCUC01087366.1:0-16881 GCA_003697995.1 Taxidea taxus jeffersonii
ACACACACACACTCTTGTGCATGCATATATACACATGCCTGTTCACAATACATGCATGTCTATAAACACACATGCACACATACTCCTACACACATATATGTACTCTGATACGCACAAATATAGACATGCCTACATGCATGTAAACTAGTTAACTAGTTAACCCTTTTAACTTATTTAGGTATTGGTGAAGCTGTGACCATCTTCCCAGAGTAGATCCAAATTCCTTGTTATTTGCTCTCTGGGCAAGCCTCCCCACACTGCACATCTTCTCCTGAAACTTTGTACATTTGTAGCTTCACGTAGGCATATGGGACACAGTGTCTCCCTCCAGTATATATATGGACCCATGAGACCTGGAAACTTGTCTTTCTTGTCCTTGCTGGTTCCTGGTGCCTGCTATAAGGAGTAGGTGGTCAGTAACTATTTGTTGAATGAACTGATGAATCCCCAGGGTGAGCGTGGAGGGAAGAGGGATTAAGCAGGGGAAGGCCTGTTCAGCTGGGAAATCCAATGGACATTTAGGATCCACACTGCCAACTTGTCTGAGGTAGTTACAGTTTAGAAAGAGGTATTTTCACATTTAAAAACAAAGGAGGAGGAATTGCTGGGCTGGCCCCTGGTCCCTTCTGCTTGCAGTTCCTCCACTTGTGGAAAGGAATGAAAGAGAATTTGTGCTTGCCCTACACTGGTCTTCACCATTGCTCGGCAAGCCCCTTCTGTTTGTGTCAAGCCCCTTTCTCCATCTCCACCATCCTGTGTGCATGGGCCTATGAATCCCAGAGGACACACTACGGATCCCATTGTGCTTTCCTTCTTTTGTTCACAATAGGGTTCTTAGATTTCTCAAATATGGTTGACACTGAGATATTATTTTCAAGGCCCTCCACTCAAGTGTTCCTCCTTGACTTTCCTTTTTTTGTGTGTCTTTGTGTAAAACATTAAAACCCACTGTCTGAAACACACTGTGAAGTGATTTTAAAGGAATAACATCAACACAAAGGTGATGATTAGAACAGGTGCAGAAGAGGGAACAGCAAGAAGAAAGCAATCTGGTCATGCTCAGTTTTCATCATCCTTTAAGCATCCTCATTTGGAGCAAAGTCTCTCTGATGTGAAGTGTTCAGCTTGAATATTCTTCCCTTCAAGAGCAGGAAGGGCAGGGCAGAGACGAAGTGCATTCCTAAGGCTGCCGGTGAACCTGCCCCGGGAGGAAGAGCAGGTACTGGAAACTTCCAAGAACCACCTCTCCTGGCCCCTATGGGGATACTGGACATGATGCTCACTTTCAGTCACACATGAGAATCACCGTGGGAGTGTGACAAACTGCAGTGCTAAGCCCCAGGCTGGGCCAAGTAAATCAGACTCACTGGGTAAGACCTGGGCTGGGTGTCCCCACTCTCTCTCTTTCTTCCTCTCTCTCTCCCTTTCACATGTGTGTGCACACACACGTGCACGCACACACACACACACACACACACACACACCATTGAAAAACATAAGGCTGGCAGAGTCCAAGTATTCAACAGACACTCGCTGAATAGAGCTGTGGTCTCCCCTTCAGAGAAAAACATAACTGTACTCCAGTGGAAATGTCCTTACTACCAGCTAACATTTACCTGGATATATGTGTGTGCACTGGCATGCACAGAGCCTTTAGGCTGAGGCACAGGACATCTGAGTGGAGCACACACCTATGATAACTTGGAGTTCAAAGTGCTTTCTTATACTTTTTCTCACTAACCCTCTTACTCACCTGTAAGGGAGGTCCTCCCAAGATCACATGTCAAGATGATAATAGAGTCCTCTCTGAGATGGAATGCTGCACCCAAGACCAACTTGGAGGAGTGAAGGAGGGGCCAGGAATAATGATGGAGGAGCCAAGAGCCTGAAACAATGGAGGATCCAAGACTGATGAAGGAGCTAAAAGTGATGACACAGCCAGGTTGTGATGATGCATCCAAGAATGACCAAAGAGTCAGAAGTGATGGCAGAATCAAGAGTGATAGAGGAACTAAGAATGACAGAGGACCCAGGAGTGATGATGGGAGCAGGAGTGATGGTGAGACCAGGGGTGATGGTGGGACAAGGAGTGATAATGAGATCTGGGGTGATGATGTACCCATAAATGAAGAAGACCTGGAAGTGATAGTAAGGCCAAGAGTGATGGTGGGACCACAGTTGATTATGAGATGAGGAGTGATTATGAGATGAGAAGTAATGGCCAGGACCAATGATGAATCCAGGAATGACAGATGAGCCAGGAGTGAAAATGGAGCCAAGAGTGATGGTGTGATCAAGGGTGATGATGGGACCAGACATGATAATGAACCCAGGAATGATGGACAAACCAGGAGTGATGGTGGAACCAAGAGTAATAATGTACCCAGGCACAATGGAGGAACCAGGAGTGATGAAGGAGTTGGGACTGATGGTAGAACCAGGAGTGATGGTGAGACCAGGAGTGATGGTGGGACCAGGAGTGATGGGGAACCAGGGGTAATGATGTACCCAGGAATTGCAGAGGAGCCAAGATTGGTAACAGGACTACGACTGATGGTGGAACCAGGAGGGATGGAACCGGAAGGGTTGAGGGGACCAGGAGCAATGATGGGACCAGGGATCACGATGGGACCAGGGATGATAGAGGAGCCAGGAGTGACGATGGGAGTAGGATTAATGGTAAGGTTAGGAGGAACAATGGGACCAGGAATGAAGATGGGACCAGAAGAGATGAGGGAACCAAGAATGAGGATGTGACCAGAATGGCTGAGGGGACTGGAGAGATGGTAACAGGAAAGGTGGTGGGACCAGGAGTGATGGAGGGACAAATTTTATGATGGCACCAGGAGTGATGATGGGTCCAGGAGTTATGGAGAAGGCAAAATTCTAACATAGACTTGAGGGTGGCAGAAGGAACATCCATCAGGTGTGGTTTATTATCCATTTTGACCTGATGATCCACAGGTCTATGGAGACTATTGAAAAGAACACCCACAGCCAGAGCCCTTCTACCTGTCTGAGTCCAACCTCTCTGAGACTCTGCTGTATTAATTCCATGTTCACACAATAACCTGTACATGGATGTCTATAGCAGATTTATTCATAATAGTCCCAAACCAGTAGGAACCCAAATGTCCTTTGACTAGTACATGGTTAAATAAACTGTGGTCCATCAGTACCATGATACAGCTCAGCAATAACAAGGTAAGAACTATTGGCACACATGTCAACCTCTAGAGAATAATGCTGACGGAGAAAAGCCAGTCCCCAAGGCCACATGCAGTATAGGTCTATATTTACAATAATTTTGAAATGATGAAATTTTAGCAATAAGAGACAAAATTTTGGTTGCCAGGGTTGAGGGAGGGTTAGGGTGGGAGGCAAATGGATGTGATTATAAAAGGACAGGGGAGTGTCCTTGTGGTGATGGAAAAGCTCTGTGTCTTGACTATATCACTATCAGTTTCCCAGTTGTGATATTGCATTATAGTTCTCCAAGATGTTTCCATTGGTAAGACTGAGTAAAAGGAACATGGGGCTTCTCCGTGCTATTTCTTGCAAACTGTATATCAATACATAAGAATCTCAAAATAAAAAGTGTTTTGTTTTTTTTTTTAAAGGAGAGAGTCTTGGTCACCAGTTTCTTCACACATGCATAAAACCTGCAGGGAAGGCAAACCCATTCACATAGGCCTGCCCGAATCCACCCCTGTCTCCGAACCAAGGCCAGAGTTAATCCCCTGGTGCCCCAAAGCTACAGGCCTTGGGAAGGAAGGGGACCAGCCCCATGCATGGGAAGTGCAGGAAGCCATCAAACTTGTCTGAGAGGGCCACTGAAGGACCAGTGAGCAATGTCATCTCCATTATTCAATGAGGATGCCCCAACTGTCTGTCCAATAGCCACAACTCTGCAGCCATTATCTCCATGAGGTTCTGTTAAAGTGTTAACACAAGGGGCGCCTGGTGGCTCAGTCACTAAGTGTCTGCCTTCCGCTCAGGTCATGATCCCAGGGTTCTGGGGTCAAGCCCCATGTTGGACTACCTGCTGAGTGGGAAGCCTGTTCTCCTTCCTCTACCCCCTGCCACTTGTGTTCCCTCTCTTGCTGTCTCTTTGTCAAATAAATAAATAAAATCTTTAAAAAATGTTAATACAGAGACAAATAACTCAGCTATCTTCATAATACCAGGGGTCACCAATGTTTCTTATAAAAGGCCAGATAATGAAAATTTTTAGTTTTGTAGGTCATGCAGACTCTGTTACAACTGCTTAGCTCTGACTTTGTAGCTCGAAAGCAGTTTTTAATAGGTAAGGAAATGGGCATGGCTATGTTCCAGTAAAACTTTATTTATGCAAACAGGCAGTTGGCAGGATTTGGTCCATAGGCCATGGTTTGCTGACCAGCACCATAACCACCTCTTAAATTTATAGGACATTTTTGCAATTCACAACAACGTATCCACCACCAGTGGGGCATGGGTAACTCTTAACAAGCTCAGGAGTGGACCTCTCTTATAGGAGGGTAAGTCTGGGACGGTAGATGGCCAGACAAGGGTCAGAGAACCAGGGAAGGGAAATTGAAGGTCAGCTTGGACATCCCACACTGTCAGGAATGCTTAGAATAGGGTGGGGAAAAGCCAGGAATGCAGTGTGTTGTTTCATCCATCAGCAAACAATGGTAAAGGAGTAACTGTCTCATTTTCTCCATTATGCCAGCTCATGAGATTTTTCTCATCGGGCCAGAGGGTATATTCATTCATGCTGACTCCGGTCCAGGCTGCTACTGGGATTGTGGATCGGGAAAGGAAGACACCACTGGGGCAAGAAACCCAGGTCTCCTTCCAGGTCTAGCCCTTGCTGGCTATGGGAGCTCCAAACATTCATGTCTTCCTTGGGATTGCTGAAAACTGGGGGACAGATTGAAAGTGCCTTCCCTGAATCACAGGATCCTTCTTGTCATGAAAAGTAAGCTTTCATCTCTACACAGCATGATTCTTTGTCTATATCAGGAGATTCAGTGAAGTTGATCATACACAGAATCCTGCCCTGCCCCAAGCTCCATTTGTTGATTTCCTACCTGATTTTCTCCCAAACTCATGCCTCTATCTGGGTAGAAAGCCCCTGGAGAAACAAAGTGTAGAACTTACAATCCATCTTGGGTATTAAGTTTCTTATCTGAAGCAGACAAAAACCTTGGGAAATGACTCAAATGCCAGGAAGGAAGTTTTAAAAAAAAAGAGCTCATTTAAAGCAAGACCAAAAAATAATGAAAGGCGAGCTAAAATAACAAGGAAAGCCTATGACATCAGCACCGTTTTTCCTATCCACGGTGCCAGCCCCCACTCAGAGGAGTGCTGGGTGAATTTTGCAGTGGTGGGTGGGGGATGGAATGGGTGAGATGCTTCCTGAGAAGGTAGAATGGGTAACTTGCTTTGTGTAATATCACCTTTTCTTGAAGCATAATTTACCTGTAGGAGAGAGCGCATATCATAACTCAGCCGCCTGATGGGTTTTCAGCAGCTGGACTTGCTCACCAAACCCAGCCCCAGGTCAAGAAAAAGAACATTCCCATGGCCTTGGATCCCCAGCACCCTTTCAAACACTGTCATCCTCAAGGGTGATCTCTCTTGACCCTGACAGCGTAGATGATCAGTTTGGTTAATTTCATCTATGGAATCATGACGGGCTGTGCTCCTCTGTCTCCGGCTTCTTTTGCCCAGCATTTTTGATGAGATTCCACCACAATCCCTGTGGTTCTAGATGGCCTGTCCTCCCAGCAGAAGGCAGAGGACAGGTAAGTGGCATACCTTCTGACTCCTTCCTCATTTTGCTCGGGACCAGCCCTGCATACACTTATGCCTGAGCCGTATGTCTTTAAAACTCCCCAGAGGCCCTCCTCCTACCCTTGACTTCAATATAACTAGAGTATGGGAGAAGGTAGGAAGGAGCCGTGCCAAGAAAAGTCTTGGGGTCCTTAGATCTGACCTAGATTTTAAAGGATAGTGTGGTTTTGACCAGGCAAAGAGCTGTGCTTAGACACCTGTCTTCTTCAGGACAAGAAACAATATCTACAAATTTGGAGGGCCCCACCTTTTGGAGTAAAAATGGGGGTGGAAGCAGATAGACTAATTTACATTCCTTTCACTCAGGTGCCTGATCAGGGCACTGCGCCCTCCAGGTTGTGGGGGGAAGAACAGAGCACGGTCCTGGGCAGACACCAGACCTCAGTCCTGAGAGTGGGGCTGGTGCTCTGATGTGCAGGACACAGCCTCCTGCTCAGGACGCAGCTAGCCGGCTGCCCTGGGTGTCCACTGTGAGTCCTTCACCTGCTAGGGACTGTTCCTGCCATGTTCTCTCCTTCCTGGAAGCTGCTCACCTGCCCGGGACCCAAGAAGTCGGTCTTCTCACCCACAGGAAGGCTAATGCACATGGCAGGATTTCCAGAAGCCGCTCCAAGGCTGGGTCTGTGGAGAGGAATCAGTGACTCGGTTTCCTGTGAGCTTACTCTGACGTGGCCGAGGACAGAGATCTGGAGAGCCCTTCCAGAGGTCCCTGCCAGCATGGCTCTGGTTTGATGGGAGGGCCTCCTTTGACCTCACCAAGTCACACTGGGCTCCTTTGGGGGCCACCTCCCTCTGACAGCGTGGGTCCTGTTGGCAACTTGAGGCAACTGCCGGTGGTGGCCATGTGTTTCCCACAGAGTTTCTGAAAAATTACCAAGTTTTAAAAATTGGATATGAACGTATGTATGTGATTTGAAATTCCAGCTGTATTTACAAGAATACAATGAAATTAGTGTCCTTCCTCTTCCAGAGCTCCGGGCTTCCTCCCAGAGACTCCCAGTAGGGAGATTTCCCAGTACATCCTTCCATGGTTTTGTCTTCAAATATAAACATAGCCATATATGTGCAGTCCTGTCGTGCGCACACTTTGTC
Organism: Taxidea taxus jeffersonii; assembly: GCA_003697995.1. Classification (NCBI taxonomy): domain Eukaryota; kingdom Metazoa; phylum Chordata; class Mammalia; order Carnivora; family Mustelidae; genus Taxidea; species Taxidea taxus. The sequence continues at coordinate 6,934 of RCUC01087366.1, forward strand.
ACTTAGGAATATGTCTTAGAGATTGTCCCTTATCAGCTCTTACAGCTCCAGCACTTTTTCTCAAGTCTGTGTGTTTAATAATTTCTTCATAGCTCATGCCATTAACCAGACGCTGCAAACTGCTTTCTTGGTGGGGGTGGGGAGCATAAATGGAGGGAGTTTGTTTTCCTATTAAGATTTTTGTGAGTTGTGTGTGTGTGGGGGGGGGTGTGTTTTACTGAAATGTAATACATATCTCTAAAGTTAAGCCTTTGTGAGGTTTGTGGTGTGTGTGTGTGTGTGTGTGTACATGTGTGCATTTTTTCTCAGTTTGCCATTTGCCTTTTGACTTCATTTATGGTATCTTTTTTTAATTCCCAGAGAACTCTATTTTTTCTCTAATTAAATTTTTTACCTATGTCTTTGACGGTTTCTGAATTTGTATTTTAGATTCCACAGAGCTTTTCCTATCCCGCACCTATGAAAGAATGCTTGCCTTGTTCCAGTTGTTAAACAGATTGACTTTATATTTAACATTTCTTTTTTTTCCCCCGCATCTGAAGTATATTTTGATGGATAGGGAAGGTTACAAGATTTCATTTAATGTTATTCCAGATGATTATCTACTTCCCTAATTTCATTTACTGACCAAATCTTTCTGCTATATTTATTTGAAATGCCGTTTTATTGTAAGTGAAGTTCTGGTATTAGCCAGGTATCCCCTGCACTCGGTTCTCTTCACCGACTCCTGTGGCTACTCATACATCAAACCACTGCATCGCTTACACCTCTAGTCTGTGATACTTACATCTGAATTTTATGTGCCGGAATCCCCTCTTGATCCTTTTATTTCCCTCACTCTTCCCTTTTTGTAGGAACTCCATACAGACAAAAGCCAGCTTTTCTAGTTGAAACTGAACTATCTTTCAATTTTTTTTAAAGATTCATTTATTTATTTATTTGACAGAGAGATCACAAGTAGGCAGAGAGGCAGGAAGAGAGAGAGGGAGAAGCAGGCTCCCCGCTGAGCAGAGAGCCCGATGCAGGGCTTGATCCCAGGACCCTAAGATAGTGACCTGAGCCGAAGGCAGAGGCTTTAACCCACTGAGCCACCCAGGCGCCCCTATCTTTCTATTTTTATTTAGACAGCCATACATATATAGATCAATTGGAGAAGAGTCTCAAGTTGAACATGTAAGAATTTTCAATCCCTGAAGAGAGAATATCTTTCCATGTAGTCATAGCCCTTTTTTTTTCCTCCTTGGTGTTTTACATTTAAGAAGAGGAGTGCTTTCTCTTCTTCGGTGTTTCTTAATTTTTTTTTTTTTACTGTTATCATAAATGGAATTTTTTACCATTTTATTGTCTGACTGGTTTTGGTTTTTATAAAGTCATTGATTTTTGCAAATTAAATTTGTAGCCAGGCATTTGACTGAACTGTCCATTATTTAGAATAATTTTTCAGTTCTCTTTGCTCTTTCATACATAATACATTCTGTCTGTAAACATATTCATTCACCCCCTCTCATAGTTTTGAACTCTCATATTTTTGAATTCTCCTATGGTTAATTGCACTAAATAGCACCTCAAGAATATGTTCTATGATAGAACATTAGTTGACATCTTTGTTTGATGCTTTTATGGGTATTTTCAGCATTTCACCATGAAGCATGCATTTTTACTACAGTTTTATCACGTTGTGGAAGCAAATATTTATTCTTATTCAACTGATTTTTAAAATTAGAAATTTGTTGAATTTCATCAAATGCCTTGCTGACCTCTGTGGAAATGATTGTTCCATGGTAACTTGTCTGTTTAAATACTCTATTTCTTCTGAAGTCCCAAGTATTTTTCCTTATCTAGGAAATACTGAATGTTTCCAGGGTGACATCCATTCTATTTTTCTTAGATGGTTTTAAACAAAATATACCTTTAAGATGACTTTATTTTCATCTGGTTTTTGTGTTAGTTCTTCATCTCATTTCTACTTTTGTGGTTTGTGCTTCCCTTTTTATTTCCTTGTTATAAAAATAGTTTTGTTGCAGGGATGCCTGGGTGGCTCAGTTGGTTAAGCGGCTGCCTTCGGCTCAGGTCATGATCCCAGCATCCTGGGATCAAGTCCCATATCGGGCTCCTTGCTCAGCAGGGAGCCTGCTTCTCCCTCTGCCTCTGCCTGTGCTCGCTCTCGCTCTCTCTCTCTCTCTGACAAATAAAAAAAAAATAGTTTTGTTGTTTATTTTTTTTGGCATGTAAAAACTGTGGATAATATCTCAAAATGAAGAATAAAGTAATTTTTTAAAAAAAAATTAAGTAAAAATCATGCCAAGTTGCATCCGTCTGAGATGACACTATTAGTCATTTGGTGGCCTCCCTTCATAATCTGTTCAGGTGTTTATACATACAGACATATGTATGTAGTCAGCATAAGTTGGATAATACCCATGTTAATTTTAATTGTAGCCATTCTTTATTTTAAAAAAAAGTAGTGTCTGCTTACCTCTTCTCTTTAGTATACACACATACACACACATACATATACGTTTTTTCACTGAATCTGATAGCTGATGATTTAGCCTCCAAACTTGTGCTTTGGAGTTCTTTGTCCTTTAGTTTCTTTGAAGATGGAGTTTTCTGATATTCATTTTTCTTATTGTTTATGGTTGGCTTTAAAGAGGGGAGCTGACTCAGTTGCCATTATTCTGGTATCTTTAAAGGAAAGACCATTGTATGAGCTCCCTATGGCTACTGTAACAAATTAGCACTAATTTAGTCGCTCAAGATAACACAGATATATTATCTTACAGTGTTGGAGGTCAAAAGTCTGAAATGGGACTTATGAGGCTAAAATCCAGCTATAAGCAGGGCTGTCTCCTAGAGGTTCCTGGGACAACCATATCCTTGCCTTTCCCAGTTTCCAGAGGCTTCCTGTATCTGTTGGTTCATGCCCCATTCTGTATTCCCAGCCAACACCAGAGGTTTGAGTGTTTCTCATGCCACCTCATTCTGACCCTCCTACCTCATTTCCTCACTTTCAAGGACCCTTTTGATCATATTGGGCCCTCCAGATAATCCAAAATATCTCCCCTTCTCAAGATCACCTGACCAGCAACCTTAACCCCATCTGCAGTCTAGTCTCCCCTCGCCATGTAGCATAAGAAAGACACTCACAGGCTGTGGAGGTTAAAATGCAGGTATCTCTGATTTTGTCTATCGTGACTCCCAAACATTATTTGCCAAATATTACTACCACATCCCCCGAGACTTGATCCCGTGACATGCACGTGCATGTGGCAGAACCTTTGGAGAAGTGGGCTGGGGAGAGAGACAGAGTCAAGAACTAAGCTTCCTGGGCGTGAGGTTTGTACACATGGAGGCAAACCACTTCCCTTATGGAAGTTTCTCTTTGGCTCCCATTTCCTTAAACAACAACAAATGTATCAAGTCATTACAGCTGACCTTTGAATAGCATAGGGGTTAGGGCAATGATGCCTTGCATAGTTGAAAAAAGGATAACTTGACTCCCCAAAACACAGCTGCTAATAGCCTACTGTTGACTGGAAGCTTTACTGATAACAGAATAATTCATACATATTTTGTATGTCGTACATATCATATACTATATTCTTACAGTAAAGTGAGCTAGAGGAAAGAAAATATTTTAAACAAGGAAAAAAATGCATTTTCAGTATTGCACTGTTTTCATTAAAAAAATCTTCTTATAAATGTGTCCATGCAGTTCAAATCCATGTTGTTCAAAGATCAACTGTATTTTCCTCCCATTCGTGACTGAGGAACTGAGAATCAAAGAGGTTCAGGGCCAGTCAGTGACAGAGTCTGAGGTGGCAGCTCACAGACCCCATGTTCCCTCAGCACACAGGAAATACCCCAGGACTCAAGTCAGGAGGACATTGCAGGAAAGTGCTCCTCTCTCCCTTCATCAAGCCTGTCAGCAGGCCTCTAAACATCTCAGAAGGGCAGGGAAGTCATTCCACTTACAGACCATTAGGCTAGCTGAGAGTTAAAGGTATTTTCCATTACCAGACGGGAGAGTTTCTTCTCAGATGGCTGGATCCCTGCTACAATAAAGTAGCTGAGGCTGCCAGTGCCCCCCACTCACATCCTCGACTTTCCCTCACCTCACTCCATCTTGACTTCCACCCGCATGCGCTGGGCCCTTTGTGGTCAGGGCAGCCCAGAAGTGCCAAGCCATCAGCCTGTGATAACCTCAGCTCACTTGACTCTCCAGCAGGAAAGCTCTGAGGTGTGTGCACCAGCCCACTCCCAGGTTCCCCAGCAGGACAAGGCTCCAGCTCCCACAGGGGTCACCTACTGGTAGCCCTTTCTACTGCTTCCTTTCCCTAACAAATGAAGACATGCGTGACCTTTCGGGGACCTGCACACATGGCCCCATGTCTGGCGAAAGAGAAGTCTGGGAGATGTGTCTGCCTCAGCAGCCCTCCACTCCTGGCAGGTGATGGTTCCCCAGGGACCAACTCTTTCCAGAGCATTACGCCTCTGCCCTGATGGTGACTTCACCTCCTACTTTTTTTTAAGCTACCGTTGTTTGTAGCTTCAATGCCAGATATTGTGCTAAGAGTGTCTCATTATATCCTTTAGTCTGAATAATGAAAGGGGGGATTATTCAAGAAAGAAACTCAAAGAACCTTAGCATGAGAAATTGTAAAAAAGCTCCAGATCATGCAGAAACGATGGCCCTCACACCTTGGAGGCACATTGCCTTGATGAAAGATTCTGTTCTTATTTACACGGTTGACCTCTTCAGCCAAGCTGAGTGATGACCAGCCTGGTAGGAACCTGTTTCCTGACTCATTTCTGAGAAATAAGGCTTATAAGGCTCATCCTTATACCTTTATGTCCCGGGGCCCACAAATTAGAGGGCTGTGTTTTGGCTGTCTCCCCAAAGAGCAAAGAGTCTACAGGTAAGGACTGCATCCACCCAGAACCTGTGAGCTCTGCCTGTAGACCACATTCTGGATACGACATGTCCAGTGATGGGTGGGTTCTGTCTGACTAGCCTGTTCTCTTGTGGAAGGAACAACCCTTAGTGTGTGTACCCTGACCCCAAAGGTGGCCTTGGATGTTTTTAGGGTGTTCGTGGAGTGGGTCTGCTCACGTAGGCAGCTGGGTTATCATGCATGTCCACACGAGACCCCTCGAGGTACAGGACAGTGAGGCAGGAGGAGCAGGGAGGTGGCCATGGGCTGAGGGCCAGGAGGAGTTTTGCCCTGAGCTGTCATGTTTCACCAGAAATGTGGAGGACTCTGAGAGCTCTAACTTCAGACTTCCAGGGCTTCTAGGCCATTACGAAGGTATATTCGTCAAGATAGCAAGATAGATTGTATTTTATTCAACAGCTGGTTGGCTTGACTTCGGAATTTTAAATATTTAAACCTGCAGTAAACAGGCTCTCTTATGCTTTTGCTTCAAGGCCCCAACATCTCAGGAGCAGACTAGGAGATGTGAGAGTGTAAACAGTAGGTTCAGGGAACACAGGGAAGCTTCCAGGGCTTTTAGAAGCCCCAGTGCCCTGCCTGTCACTGTGGTCCAAGCTAGCTGACCCTGCCCATGTTGGCAGTGCTTTATCCACAGGTCTGTGTGACCAGCTCTGGAAGTCATGTTGGCTTGTGACCTCCCCAGTGACTTCAAGACTTTCTGTGATAGCACCGCTTTGTGAATAAGAAGAATGATACCCTGAAGGGCGAGGAGAAAATTGCCCCTTGCAAATCAGCCAAAGCTACTTCTTGACTGCTGGAAACCATAGCATACCTAATTGTGATGCCAAATAAAAAGATGAATCTTTACAGACTGCTTCCAGAGGAATGACCAGACTGAGTCTACCAAACCCCTCCACCCCAACAGAGGTTCTCAGAGTGAATTGGGCTTTGATTCCATCTATCTGTAGTGCAACACGGATCTTTCTCCATTGGATGGCTCATTCTGGCCTTGTTGCTCTATTTCCTAAAATGACTTCACTGGACGTTTTCTCTGCTGGTGGAATTCAGCCCCCCATCTTAGCAGAAAGTATGCTTAGTATCTTAGCAGAAAGTATTTCTTCTGCTTATAGCAAGTCTTTCATTATGTGTGATAGAAGGCTCCAGGTGACAACTGACACATTCCTCCCCAAGACCTTTCATAGTAAACTAGTTCTACCTCCCATGAGTTAACTTCCTAAGGAAAGATTGATTAAATAAGTATTCTACTAGGTCTAGATAAGGTCATGTCTTTTTGGTTGAGCTGAAGTTACAAATATCAACAAAACAGTCACATGTTTTTCATAGCCTTCTGCCTAACATTTTAGGAATGTTCACACTGGGGATTATTCTGTCAGAGGTTCTCAAATATCAGCGTGTATCAGAATGATGGGGTGGCTCCTGCAAGAAGCAGATGCCTGGCCTTCACCCCAAACTTACAAGAGCTGACTCTTGGGGGCCAGAGTCCGGACGCCTGCCCTTCTAAGCAGCACTTTAAGTGATTCTAATAGAAACCGGCCACAAATTGTTACAAGGAAATGCACAGAGATAGCACTGTCTCCAGTGTTTATGTCACATCCAGAGAGAGGTGGTGGGGGGCAAGTTTTGGGGACAAAAAATCTGTTTTTGAAGTAAGCTGAAAGGAAGAAGTTTGCACCAGGTAGCAATGAATTCTTTAGTCAAGAAGTAAGCACGGAATGAAACACCAAAAATGTTCAGTTATCTAAATTCATGATGATACTAAACACAAACTGAAAACCAAAATTATTAGACACCGGCAGATAGACTTTAGGGTGACTCCCAGAGTTACGTCTCCCTAGAGCCAGATCCTCAGTCTTCTCATCCCAGGAAATGGGTTCTGCTAACATTCTGAGTGAACTAGGAGGCAGGTACTTGCCCAGCCAAGCTTCTGATGAGGCCACAGCTCCAGCCAACCCTTGACTGCAGCCTGGTGAGACCCTAAGCAGAAGACCCACTGCTTGGACATATTCTGAATTCCTGACCCACAGAAACTGGGAGGTACTAAAAGCAGGTTGCTGTAAGCTGTTGAGTTTGTGGTCATTTGTTACTCAGCAATAGAAATGGATACTTCTACCTTTGGAGAATTCTAGAGAAATAACTCTTGAAGAAGAAAGAAGAAGGAGGAGGAGGAGGAAAACAACAACAACAACAACGACGAATAGGAGGAAGAGGGGGAAAGGAAGAAAGGAAGGGAGGGAGGAAGGAAGGAAAATAAAAGAAAAGGTGAATAAAAGGATGGAAGAAAGCATTTGTCCTGCCTTTCCTAGAAGAGCTTCACTTTATGGCAACATAACAGTGGATGATGCCAATTTTCTCTTTATGAAAATATTCCAGCTAATAAACTAGATAATAACAATAGGATTAAAATACCAAGATTTGGCTGTCTCCCCCATCGAGTAATGGCAATGGTCATCAATGGTTGCTAACAGAGCAAAAAAAAAAAAAAAAAGAGAGAGAGACCAGGAGATAGGCTGTGCCTCCTGAGAGAAGTACTCTGTACCTCTCATGACATGGCTTTGCAAATCAATCAACCAACAAACAAAACATTCCTGAAACTGACCAAGCTTCTAGATCTAACCATCAATGTGAAGACAATACACATGATTAGGAGGAGATGGTAAAAACACCATGGAAATGCAGTCAGCACAATCCAGACTATAGAAAGCTCTACAAGACAAATAACTAGCTTCTTTAATGGCAGGGATGGAAGTGGGGGACGGGGGGACCTATAGAGTAGAGGAGACTTAAGAGACATATCAGCCAATTGCTATTTTGTACTTTATTTGGGTCCCAATTCAAACAAATCCTAGAGATCAGTCATAGGACTATTAAGGTAATAGAGACCCTAATTGGATGTTTGATGATGATTATCCTTTTTTAAGGTATGTTATTGCTATTAGACTATATATTTTTAAAGTTTCTTTATCTGCTAGAGATATTTCCTGAAATATTTGTAGGCAAGCTATCGCCCCACCTAGGAGTTGACAGGCAGGCTGCAGACGAGATGGGATTGACCATGCAATTACTGAAGCTGGGTGAAGGGCACATGAAGGTCATATGCTACTGATTATTATTAAATTATTCCCTTGACTTCTATATGTGATTGAAAATATCCAAAATAAAAAGTTAGAATTGCAAGGGAAAAATTGGCAAAGGCACAGTTCTTTAAGACTAGAGTTTAAGAGACAAATCATTTCTTCCCACAAAAACTCCCTCCTACATGTCAACATAGAAAATGAGCAGAGAAATCAGATTTGTTGCGAAGAGACAAATCTACGTGTTCGAAGGCGCCAGAACACTTTCATTACACAAAATGAGGAGAGACCAACTCGTGGTTGTTGTGCGGAATTAGGTGATGACAGTGAGATGTTTCTCTCCCTTCCCAGCCTGCTTGGAAATCCTCGGTTTCCGCATCATGCAGTTGTCCTGGCTGATAACGGCCGGTTAGACAGCAGTGCATCTCTGCAGACTCTCACTTCAGCATGAAGCACGTTTTTGTTGAAGTAAGAAGGCGTTTGGGAAATGTTATGTTTGCTCGGCTTTAGAAGCTGAGTGCTGATTGAAGTGCTCGATTACCTGTCAGCTCCCTACGGATAGAAATGACCAGAGGCCTGGATGGATGGCCACAGAGGCAGGCAGCTTTGAGGTGAGGCCACGGCCCAGGGCGGGGGTGGAGGGCAGGGAAAGAATGCAGAATGAGGGTCTCTGTGCTGATTTGGCTCCAGAGCCCTGGAGGGGTGGAGGCTGGCTCCTGTCGGCCTGTAGCTCGCAAGAAGAGTGTCCATAGGACATATGGATTGACACTTTGCCCTCCCAGCTTTGTGATCAAACAAAAACTTTTACCTCTGATATTATCTAGGCCTGCTGAGGTATACTTTGGATGTCCTTGCGGTGTGCTCTACCTGGCTAGAGCCCCAGGCTTACACACCTCCAGCATCCCTGTCACACCCTTGGAAGCCATGTAAGGCCTACTCAGACAGGATGAGGCTGCACCATTGAGGGGGACCAGGGTGTCAGCCCAGGGCAACTGTAAGACCAGTCACAACTATTCTGGTCATTTCATTTTTACATATTTTTAGCTTCATGATAACCCTGGAAAGGGATCCCTAAGATAGTCCCATTAACAGATGAGGAGACCAGGTGCCTGCATCAAAGTCATGACTGAGGCAGACTTTGAACTCTAGGCCCTTTGCCTTTTGTGCTACCTGTCCCATGACTCCCGGAGCAGGAAGCACAGCAACATGGGACGGAGAGGCGGGGCTGGGGACAAGCGGAAGGCTCACCACACAGGTCACCACATAGGTAGAGATGGATCTACAAGTATCTTGGCCTGGCCCTGCCTTCAGAGACCCCCAGCAAGTTCTCCCAAGGTGAGAGATTTCAGAGAAGCCTCAGAGGAGCTTCTCTCCAGAACATTGTTGGGGAATGCCTGGCCTCCAAGGGCCTAGAACTGTGCAGGGCTCTGTAAGGCATAGTAATGACCTGGGAACATCCTCACACAGGGGTCCTGGTAAAGGACTAACTACCTCCTCTCCAGAGAAAACAACAACAGCTTACTTGTAGCATTTGCCTCCACTGTGTCTGCCAAATGACACAGAACAGGGAGCAGGGAAGGTATGTGAGGTGTATGAGGACATACTATTGTAGAGTGTTTCCACCCCACAGGTGCTGAATAACCTGCAGAACACACATTGTTATAGAAATAACCAGACCCTGAAACAATGGCTACCTTTGTTCCAATAGAATTCATTTATTGATGTTTACGTGGTTGATTTTTAATAATGGCCACATTGAACCACCAGTTTGCACCATTCCCCCAGACTTTACAATCTGCTCTCACGAGCAAGTGGGAGCTGATGCAGGCTCTGGCTCATGTGAGTGAGGCACACAGCTCTGGAAATTTAATAAAAAAGATGAGTAGCATGTGAGGCAGAGGACCTTTAAGGGCTGAGCCTGT
>ML096244.1:0-12140 GCA_003697995.1 Taxidea taxus jeffersonii
TTGGTCGTTATCAGCTACTAGATTTTGGAATGTAATAGAATGAGAAAGAACACTATTCTTGCCCCCTTTTTCCCTGTGGCTAATTTTACTCTAAATGTAACTTATAAAAATATGCATCTCTTACCTCCTTCCACTGTAACTCTTTCTTAATTTTTTTTAATAAAAGTTTTTTTATTTTTAATTTTTGTACAGTTAACATACCATGTTATATTAGTTTTAGGTGTATGATATAGTAATTTTACCAGTTCTATACATGATTCAGTGCTCCTCAAGATAAGTGTGCTCTTAATCCCCTTCACCTGTTTCTCCCATCCCCTCCTCCCTTCTGGTAACCACCAGTTTGTTCTCTATAGTTACAAGTCTGTTTTGGGGTTTCTCTCTTTTTTTCTTTGTCATTTGTTTTGTTTCTTAAATTCCACCCATGAATGAAATCATATGGTATTCTTAACATTTTGTTCTCTCCCCTTCCATGCCTTTTTCTCCTTTCCTTATGTGTTAAGAATTTTGCATGTGTCAGGTTAGAGAGATCATCTGAACTTTCATCTCATTGGAGGTAGGTACCTTCAAGTAGGGCAAATGGAGAATCTGGGTGGCATAAGAGGGCTTTCAGATCCATGTCCAGCCCCTTCTTCCTCCTGGGCGGCACTTCACACACCCTGATGGCTATAGGAAGTTCTTAGGCTAGGGCTCAGGGTTAAGCTAACCAGAGCTGCAGCTGAACAAGCTGAATCCAAAGCATAAATTGCCTTTTGGAGGGCAAAGTAAATTTTGGAGGGTTACGTAAATGTACGCTTCTAGATCTGTTTTATAGCTGTTGAACCAAGACCAAAGAATGTTCATTATCTTCCTACAGACTTCATTCTCCTAAGGGTGCAGTTTTAACTCCCGTTTTTGTATCACTGCAATGTCTTTGACTTTTCCCTCAAAAAAGCTTAAATATCAGTTGTTTCAAGGTGGGGTATTTTTCCAATATGGTAAACTATATCATACAGCCTTCTAATAATAAGGAGGCTGGTTGGGGAGGGAAAAAAAGGAGGGAGGGTGTTTTTTCCTTTTCTTGAGGAAGCCCTATAATAATCTGTCCTGTTTTGTAATCTTAATTATTAAGAAAAGATGTCTATTAATTAGCTCTTTTGCGTTAATTCAGTATGACTGGACAAAGTCTGTACTCTAGCATCCTTGAATTTTTCCACTTTCTTGCCCTTTAGCAACATACTAAATTGGTTGATGACTGTTAGAGCTTTTATTTCTTCTCCTGCTGGTATTTTTCTTCTAGAATAAGGATGCTGATGGTCTATACATGAACTCAATCACAGTTTCCAAATATTACTATCATTTTAGGTTCTTTTTGACTTTGCTGAATTATTTGCAACATCTTTTTTCTGTTGCTTGTTATACCAGATGATTGAAAAGTCCCTTGCATCTCTCCCTCTCTTTCTAATCCCAAAATTGACAGCTGAATTGTAACAAATTGCTATGTATACTGACCCAAATTCTCTATCTCTAATTGATGGTTTGTCCATACTTCCATGAGTGTTAACAAAGCAGGAGGATTTTTCTGACTCTCCACTCTACTGCAGCATTTTGTCTCAGTAGTAGTGAGCTTTTATAGAGCTTGCTATATTTTTATTTACTTAACAAAGTAACTGCAGTTAAATACTCTTAACAAAAATCCAACTAGTGACAGTTCTTCTGATGAATTGTAAAATTGCCACCAATAAAGAAGAAAATATGAATTACAGGGGGAAGAGTTATGTTTATTTTTTAAAGGATAATTTTAGGCTTTCTAATTAGCCAAGTGCACAGGAATTTTGCCTGCTCTGATTTAATTTGTCTAGATTTGTGTGCACAATTTGACTTAGGACTTTGCGGTATGTGTTAAAAAATTGATTCCAGGGGTGCCTGGGTGGTTCAGTGGTTTAAGCGTCTGCCTTCAGCTCAGGTCATGATCCAGGGTCCTGGGATCAAGCCTTGCATCAGGCTCCCTGCTCAGCAGAGTCTGTTTCTCCTTCTGCCTCTGCCCTCTCCCACCCCAGCTCAAGCTCGCTCTCTCTTGATCTTTCTCACATAAATAAAATCTTTACCATAAAAAAAAAAAAAGGAAAAGAAAAATAGGTTCCACTTTGCTTAGTCATTTAGTGTATCGTAGTAAGAATTTGCTTTGGTATCAGACCCAGGTTCAAGTTCAACTGTATGACCTTGGGTAAGCTACTCATCTAAGCCTCAATTTCCTTATCTACTGAATATGACTAATACCAGATCATACCTCATAGAGTCCAATGAAATCATAAATGTAGAGCTGCACACAGTGCCTGACATAGAGTTAACACTCAATAAATGGCAGGTATTGGTGGTGAACAAGAGTGGTCCATGAACAGGGTCCACCTCACTGTCCGCAGGTGGAGATAGACAGTGAACAAATCCTTATAAGAGTACAAGCATACCTTTTTTTATTGTGCTTTGCTTTATTGCACTTTGGAGATCATTGCAATTTTTATAAACTGAAGGTTTGTGTCACCAAGTCTATCAACTGTGCCGACCAAGTCTATCAATGCCATTTTCCCAACAGTATTTGCTTGCTTCATGTCTCTGTGTCACATTTGATAATTCTCATAATATTTCAAATTTTTCGTTATTATTATATTTGTTGTGATGATATGTAATCAGTGATCTTTGATGTTACTGTTGTAATTGTTTTGGGGGTGCCATGAACCACACCCACATAGGACAGCACACTTAATAAATGTGGTATGTGTCCTGAGCACTGCACCAACCAGCCATTCTCTTGTCTCTCTCCCTCTACTTGGGCCTCCCTATTCCTTAGGACACAATGTTGAAATTAAGCCAGTTAATTACCCGACAATGGCCTCTAAGTGTTCAAGTGAAAGGAAGAATTGAGTTGCATGTCTCTCACTCTAAATCATAAGCTGGAAATGCTTAAGCTTAGTGAGGAAGACAGGTCAAAAGCCAAGAGAGGCCAAAAGGTAGAACTCTTGTGCCAAACAGTTAGCCAAGTTGTGAATGTAAAGGCAAAGCTTTTGAAGGCAATTAAAAGTTCTACTCCAGTGAACACACGAATGACAAGAAACTGAAACAGGCTTATTGCTGATATGGAGATTTTAATGGTCTAGTTAGAAGTCGACTATACCATTCTCTTGAGTCAAAACCTGATCCAGAGCAAGGCTCCAACTCTTTCCAATTCTGTGAAGGCCAAAAGAGGTAGGAAAGCTACAGGAGAAAAGTCTGAAGCTAGCAGAGATGGGTTCACAAGAGTTAAGGAAAGAAGCCGTCTCAATAACACAAAATTGAAAAGGGAAGCAGCAGGTCCTGGTGAAGAAGCTGTGGGGAGTTCTCCAGGAGATCTAGCTCAGATCATACATGATGGGGGCTGAAGATTTTCAGTGTAGACAAAACAGCCTTCTATCAGAAGATGCTACCTAGGACTCTCTAATCTAGAGAAAAGAAGTCAGTGCCTGGCTTCAAAGCTTCGAAGGACAGTCTAACTCTCTTGTTAGGCCTTAATGCAGCGAATGCTCATTTACCATTCTGAAAATCCTAGGGCCCTAAAGAATTATGCTAACTCTACTCTACCTGTGTTCTATAAATGGAACAACAAACTCTGGATGACAGCACATCTGTTTACAACATGGTTTACTGAATATTTTATTTTATTTTTAAGATTTTATTTGTTTATTTGTTAGAGCGAGCACAGGCAGGCAGAGTGGCAGGCAGAGGCAGAGGGAGAAGCAGGCTCCCTGCCAAGCAAGGAGCCCGATGTGGTACTCGATCCCAGGACCCTGAGATCATGACCTGAGCCGAAGGCAGCTGCTTAACCAACTGAGCCACCCAGGCATCCCAGTTTACTGAATATTTTAAACCCACTGTTGAGATGTACTGTTCAGAAAAAAAATATATTCCTTTCAAAATATTACTACTCTTTGACAATGTACCTGGTCACTCAAGAGCTATGATGCAGATGGACAACAAGATTAATGTTGTTTTCATGCCTATTCACACACCATCCATTCTGCATCCATTTCATGGGTCAAAGAGTCATTTCAACTTTCAAAATGTATTTAAGAAATACATTTCTTAAGGCTGTTGCTGCCATTGATAGCAGTTCCTCTGACAGATCTGGACAAAAGTAAATTGAAAACCTTCTGAAAAGAATTCACCATTCTAGATGCCATTAAAAACATTTTTGATGAATAGTAAGAGGTCAGAATATCAACAATATTGACAGGAGTTTGGAAGAAGTGGATTCCAGCTCTTGTGGAGGACTTTGAGGGGGTTCAAGACTTGAGTGGAGGAAGTACCAGCAGGTGGGGTGGAAACAGCAAGAGAACTAGAATCAGAAGTGGAGCCTGAAGATGGGACCGAGTTGCTGCTGTCTCATGATCAAAGTTGAACTGATGAGGAGTTGCTTCTTAGGGAGGAGCAAAGAAATGGAATTCCACCTCAAGAAATGGAATCTACCCCTGGTGAAGATTCTGCAAAGTTTGTTGAAATGACACCAGAGGATTTAGAATATTCCATAAACATAGTTGATAAGACAGCAGCAGGGTTTGAGAGGATTGACTCGACTTTTGAAAGAAGTTCTGTAGGTAAAATGATATCAAATTGCATCATATGCTACATGGAAAAAATTGTTCGGGAAAGGAAGAGTCAATAGGGCAAAAAAAAAAATTTTTTTTGAAAGAGAGATGGAGTGCATGCAAGTGGGGGTGAGGGAAAGGGAGAGAGATAATCTTAAATAGAATCCAGAGCAGGGCTCAATTTCACACTGAGATCATGACCTGAGCTGCAGTCAAGAGTTGGATGCTTAACCGACTGAGCCCCCCAGGCGCCCTGTTGTTGTTTAAGAAATTGCCACAGACACCCCAGCCTTCAGCAACCACCACCCTAATCAGCGAGTAGCCTTCAACATGAAGGCAGGACCCCTCCCCCAGCAAAAAGATTACAACTCACTGAAAACACAGATGATGGTTAGCATATTTTAACAATAATGTAGTTTTTAATTAAGATATGTACAGTGTTTTTTAGACACAGTGCTATTATTGCAGTATAGTATAGTATAAACATAACTTTTGCACTAGGAAACAAAAAAATTCATTTGATTTGCTTTATTGTGATTTTGCTTTATTCTAGTGGTCTGGAACCAAACTCACAATATCTCTGAGGTGTGCCTGTAGCTGTTTAATTTTTATTACCTTACACAGTACAGGCAAAATACAGGGTCTATTTAAAGAGGCTGCTTTTCTGTGGTCTGTCTCTTGTGGTGGTTTACATTGACTGAATGTGCTGTGTCTTTAGCTGGGCTGATTAACCAGATGTGTGTGTATGGGAGTTAGAAGTGGTATGAGAGGGAGGGAGCAGAAAGGGGGGGAGTGGGGGCGCCTGGGTGGCTCAGTCCTTAAACATCTGCCTTTGACTCAGATCCTGATCCCAGGGTCCAGGGATCAGCTCCCCATCAGGCTCCCTGTTCAGCAGGAAGCCTGCTTTTCCCTCTCCTACTCCCCCTGCTTGTGTTCCCTCTCACTGTGTTTCTCTCTGTCAAATAAATAAATAAAATCTTAACAAAAAAAAATACTTTGGGGAAAAAAAAAGAAAGGGGGGTAGGAGGAGAAAGAGACAGAGCAAGTGAGAATGAGAGGAGGGAGAAAAAGGGAGAGAAAGGAGAGAGAGGAAAGGACAAAGAGAGAGGTTAAGGCCAGTTTCCTTATTTCTGGCTTGAAAGCTGAGTGTGTTCTGTTCCCTACAAGGAGGGAGAGAATGGGGGAAAAGCCTTTGAAGGGGAAGACATGAGGAGGTAGCATTGTGTACTCATGTAATGGGAAATAGGAGTAAAAATGCCAACATAAGGCAAGAGTGAGACAGGAATGGGGAATGCATCATGAAATGAACATGAAAACAACATGCCAGGAACAAAAGTGAACAGCTAGGCTGTGGCACATCTCTAGGTATTGAGGCAAAGAAGATTCCACCAGGGAAAGGCACATTTGCCCTCCTTCATATGGACTCAGGACCCATCTTGACTAATCTAGAGAGGTTTTCTTTTCTGTTCAGAGAGGACTTCTGTTATTATCAGGATTCTGTCTTTGTTAGTATCTCTCAGAGGTCTAAATCTGGTTTTCTTTGATTAAGTTAGGTAGAAGTATTATCCACTCTTGTTTGGGAAATTGTTCGCCTGGCCCTTTGTGTCACAAAGTCCTATCACCAAAGTCCATTTGCGTGCTAGGTAAATATTTGCCGGACATACAAAAGCAGAAATCTAGATGATTCTGTCCCATTTCAGCTCCTTACGATGTTTTTTCGTTTTGTTTTAATCTTGCTACTTCCGCGTTCAGTAGCACCAGGAAAACTTTCCTACATTACTTTCTTCAGCTTTCCTTCCCCATAGAAGCGGGGAATCTGAGGCTGACCAGAGCAGATAGCACAAAGTTTCTGGTGGCGTCATTATTAGCATGGGCGTCTTCTTACTCTGTAGATACTCGTTACTTTTCTTTTTATTATACAGAGCTATAGCAAGATTCTGTTATTATCCAAATTCAGGCTTATTGCCAACTAAATCTTGTCCCTGCAAAATAATAGGTGAATCAAACAAAAACCCTGCTCCCCAACACCAGCGATACAAAGGTAGTGTGATGTTGTCTTTCTGTACATTCTGATACAGGGAGCCATTCTGTCTTGCCATGGTATTGCATGGACCCTTGGAGTAGGACCTTTTGCTCTGTCTCTCAGAGATTCTGGGGAGGAAGCTTCATGCTTGAGTGAGTGACCGCAACCAGAATGCCTAGGTTATTTCCTGGCTCTTTGTAACTCTGGGCAGTAGGAATGTATGACTTCATTTGTACCATAGATAAAATGGGACTGTTGGTGACATCTACTTCACAGATTGTTATCAGGAATAATGACGTGCCATATGTAAAGCATTTAGAATAGGATCTGGTACATAGTAAAAGCTCAATACATGTTAGCTATGGTTGCCTTCCCTATTCCCTACCCCCCACCCCTGCTTCCCCAATCGGAAGTGATAGGTTTTTCCTCTCTCTGACACTCTGTAGCATCTGAGAGAGGATTCTGTATTCAGAAACCTCCTGCAACCAACCTCTTCTTTCCCTCTAAAAAGTTGTGGGAGATAGTAAAGAAGTGGAATGGGGCTCAGTATATCCAAAGGAACCACTAGCACCTAAGAGTAATGAAAACCAGCCTCAAAACTGGCCCCTTTTGAGCTGTTAGCAGCACAAGGGCTGGGAGTGGGTCAGCCAGCATTCCTTTCTCCTCGGGAGCTTTCTCTTTTTTACCTTAGTGTGTTAGCTCTCAGTTCTGTAGAGCAGTGGGTTTTTTGCCCTCAGAGTTGTAACTCCCTTTATTGCCTTCATAGGTAGTCACCCTGCTTCTCTACCCCTCCACGGGGTGTTTCTGGGAATCATACAATAAAATGAGTTATAGTTATCTATAGGAAAAATACAAGTGTAAATTACTTCTCTAACGTAGCCCTCAGTATCAAACACATTCCAGATGGGGCCAATGTGAAATTAGAAAAGCAAAGATGTATCAAGTGAGACATCTTTAAGCCCTTAAAATTGCTAGAAGTCATATGATTTTAAGGTGGCAGAGGATTTACCAATGATCTAGTCTGACACTCGATTTACGGATAGTAGAAGAGGCCTAGAGATGCTTGTACGTACCCTCACCCTGCCCTCTGCATGGTCACCATTATTTCCACAGTGCTAAGCCCAGCAGTCTGTGGGGTTCTGTGCCTCTTCGACCTACCAGCAGCATTTGATCAGGTGGATCCCACCCTGTTCCTTGAAACACTTCACCTATTTGACTCCAGGACACCACTCACCCTGGTCTTCCTCCTGCCTCACCGGCTTCCTACTCTGTGTGTCCCTGCTGTCTCCTCGTCTCCCTGACCTCTAAAATTGAAGTTCCCTGGGCTCAGGCTGTGGCCCTCTCTTCTGTCTTTATACTCATGCTTGGACTTCTGGTGATCTCATCTGGGCTCTAGGGCTTTAAACCATTTCTAGGCTGAAGATTCCCAAATTTATATCTCCAGCCCAGACTTTTCCCTTGAGCTCCATGCTCATAAATCCAGCTGCTTACCTGACACCTTTACTTGAATGGCTAATAGACATCTGAAATATAACATAAACAGAGTCATACTCCCGAACTAACTCCTAAAATCCCCCTCCTTCTGTGGTCTTCCATATTTTGGCAAATAGCAACTCCATCGTTTGGCTCAGGCCAAAAACCTTGGCACCCTCTACTCTGTCAGTAAGTCCTGTTACTTCTACCTTCATGATATTTCAAGAACATGATCTTTTTTCACTGTCTCAACTGCCCCTACCCCTATTCAGCACCTGCCCCCTATCTCCTGTTTGGACCCTTGCTCCCTTGGTTTCTTTTCTCAACCCTTCAGCCAAACTGATCCTTTTGCTGCTTGTAAAACTCCTAGCCTCCGTCTTTTCATCTACAGTGATTTCCCATCCCACCCTAATTAAAAGTCACACTGTTTATAGGAGCCTACAAAACCCCACATTACCTGGTACCATGTTACCACATAAACTTTCTTTTTTACTACTTTTGCCTGATTTCCTCCACTCCAGCCACAATAACCTCCTTGCTGCTCCTTCAACATAACAAGGCATACTCTTGCCTCAGGACCTTTGAATTTGCAGTCCCCTCAATTGGAAGCTTTTTCACCCAGATATTAGTGTGACTCATTGCCTAACCTCCTTTAGGTCTTCAAATGGATGACATTTTCTCAGTAAGACCTTTCCCAACTACCCTACTTTGAAAATTGCCAAATGCCTATTACTGTTTTATTTTTCTTCAAGGCATTGATCACTACATACCTTAGGTATTTTGCTAATTTATTTAATCTTACTTAATTTGTTTACTATCTGTCTCTTCCCCACTAAAAGCCCTCCTAGATCCCCCAGGATCTAGGGCTGTACGTGACACATAGTAGGTGCTCAATAAACATATTTGAAAGATGGAAAGAATGAACTCTTCCTCTTCCTTGGTAGTTTTCAGAGGAACCTGTTCATTTAATTGAGGCCTGAACAACCAAAAATTTATTACCTGTTGTTTGTATTTAAAAACACAGCCTTATTGGTAGTACATGGGAGATGTTTGAGTAGTTCTATTTACTTATTCCCTCTGAGCTGTGCCCCGTCCATCACTCTCATAGCCTTGCCAGAAGAATTGGAGTTACCCACTTGCCATCTTAGTCTTGAAAGACTGTTAACTCCTAGTCTGTATCTCACATAGTGATCATCATCTCCCCACTTTGCGAGTTTATCTGCTATCCAAGCTTATATTGAGAGTCCAGGGTATGTGAAAGCGATCTTTGATGTCTCACATGGCCATAGAGCAATAAGACAATAGTAGCACTCCAAAGCCAGTCTTTGCCACAGATGTTTCAGAACTTCAAAGTCTGTGCTCTCCGTGTAGGTGAAAGTGTCCTCCTGCTCTGTCCTCAGAGATCACGGGGCTTTGGAGCTGATGGCTTTTGTTTTGATTAAAATTCCAGCTGTGACACTTACCCAGCTGTGTGACCTTGAAAAGATATCTTAAAATCTGAGACTGGGTCTGAAATGTCACCCTTCAGCACAAGTTGCTTCCCTTTGCCTTTTCTGCTCCCTTGTCCCTTCTCTCTTCCTGTCTTCTACCCAGAGAAGAGATTGATTGCTGGGTTTTCAAACCTTAACTACAGAGATTTCCATGTGGACATTGTTCTATGCTTTAAAATTATATTCTGAGATAATCTTGCACAGTTCAGTATGATCTTTCCCCCTTAATTGTTATTAATGAATCCACCTTCCCTACGTGACTGTGTACTGAGAGAGCCTCAAATCTGCACCTTACAAGCATTGCAAAGTAAGACAGATATGTCTTGGATATAAGATTAAAGATGACTGCATTAGAAAACATGTGGAAAGGGTATTACCGCTCTCATAGTCCCTCTCCAGATGCCATTCTTTTTCAGAGAAATAACAAGAATCCCAGAAAAAGACATATATCATTTTCACACTTCTTTTCAGTGACTAGAAGTAAAAATTAACAATAATGGGAAAAGAGCGTGAATCTAAATGACGTATTTACATCTTCCTCTACCTCTTCGTCCTTAAGCTATTGCAAGCTGAGCTGGCAAATCACAGAGCCATGGGGCTAGGGGCAAGATACCGAATAGACTTTCTTCCCTCTTGTAAGGAGTTCCTAGTTGCTGTCAACCTTCCATGTTGACCCTACCGGAGGAGGATGCGCCCAGGGGTACTTTGTCATTAATATCCCTGTTCTCTCTCCATCTTTGTGTCATGTTGACCACTCAGTCTGAAAACACAGCTCATCATAGTTGACTCTACATTTACATATTCATACTCCTTAAGCCCTGGATTTACTGTAATTTGTATTAATTAATACATCAGTTTGGTATACATTATTCTCAATCCAGCTTTTCATGATACCATGTTTGATTCTGCATCATCAGGACAATGGGAGAAACTGGCTTGCTTTAGGTATCACGGGAAGCCAGAGGGAAAGCTAGTCACTCAAAGAGGGGGCATCCATACATAGTCCTGTGGCTACAACTATCATCATCATAGACTTGTAATTTATAGCACTTCCTGTTTACAGATACTGCGAGGCCTCCATGTGACTCGAATAATGCCAACAGCTGACTCAAACAGACAGAGATTCTGATTCTTGCTGAGGGAAAAGCACAGAGCTAGGGAGTGAGGCATCCAAACCTGTCCTGCTCCCCAAACCTGTCCTGCTCCCCTTTTCTAAATGAAAACCTTCATGAATGAGAGTGCTGACGTTAACATACATCTATCCAGATTAGAATTTGGGTGGCTGGTGCTTCATTAGTTTCATTTATAGAAGATTCTGTAGCCTTTCCTTGAGTGTCAGACAATAATGTAGGGGGTGGGCGTGAGTGAGAGATTTGAATTTAAGAGAGAAATTAGAATGTGTCTTTTTTGGATATTCCTCCCTCTATTGCTTCTATTAGTTGTGGGCAGGAATCTGTAACTCTTAGCCTGTTTTTTTTTACCTTTAAGAAAAAGGTGCTTCCTATTTATCTGCTTATTAGTACAAGGCAGAGATTTTGTATAATTTTCAGGTTCAAGATACTTAAGAGTTTATGACATTTAGTAATTTTGCTCCAAATTGTTAACTTTATATTCAGAGTGTTAATATTGAACATTCCCTTAGATCTGTGGTTATACCAGAATATTCTCATGCCTTAATGTATTATTAGAAAGAGAGAGATTTATGGGGTACTTCTATTCTAAAGTTTGGATGTTTTGTCTTTTAGTATGTTCTAGATTATTTGTTTTTTGAGCAAATTTTTAATTATTGTTTCTCTAGGGTCAAATTTAATAGTTTTCTGTTCTCATGCTTGTGAAAGGCTGGGAGGAAAACACAATGTGAAGTAGTAGCATTTCTCTGGGCTAACAATGAACCAAAGGAACATAAGTCCTTAACTGTGGTAAAACAAGTCAGACCTATAGTAAGCATTGTGTATGTTCTAGAACTTTGGGGGTGAGGTAGAAACAACAGCATTTTTTTTTCTCTAAAGTTTTTACATGAAGAGATACAGATAATCTCTCTAATACCCTTATCTATATGTCTATTTAGACATACTTATTTGTAGATGTATGTAAACATTTTGTATGTATCTACATATAGACCTGTACTATATGTATTTCTATATATACATACATACATGAAACAACTAAAAGGAAATTTAACATGTAATCACAGGCTTTTTGAATGTGGACTAATACTAGAGAGAGAGCAAAAGAGAAAAGTCACTGAATAAATATTGGTCGAGTGCCAGGTACTCACTGTTGTGGTCACTGAGGATTGAACAGTGAGCCCAGCAGACATGGTCCCTGTTGTTGTGAGGCTTATATTTTATGTTGGAAGAAAGAAGTACATGTGACAGTTGCAGATGTGATGAATGCTAGAAGAAAATAAAACATGGTTTAGGGATTGGGAGGGTTCAAATGGCACGGTCAGAGAAGATAAGATTTGACCTGCAGCTTAAATGGCAGGAAGGAATCGAGTAAGTTAAAACCTCAGGAGGACACATTCCAGGCAGGAGGACACATTCCAGGCAGGAGGAC
>ML096245.1:10826-24301 GCA_003697995.1 Taxidea taxus jeffersonii
CTATTCCTGCACGTGCTCCTTCAGGTCAGTGGCCGGGCCGGGCCTACCCGGGGCTTGCTGTGAATCTCAGCCATCTCTGCAGTGTTGGCTTTTCCTGGAAGCTGTGGTCTTCTGGCGGCTGCGGCCACCCCCACTCTAAGTCACTGAGAAGATCCTCGCAGGTCCCTTCCCGCTTCGGCCCTCATTCTGTCAACCACACAGCACTTGCTGTCCATCAGATCACAGCCTAACACAGAACACTGTAGTACCGGTTTCTACTCCAGCCTTAAATCACATCATCGAGGAAGCATTTTTAGAAAATGGAGTTGATTTTCTTTTTTCCCCTCTAAACCTAATGATTTAGAGCGAGCTCTTTGGAAGACTAAGAATTGTTTTTGGGCTAATTTCGCCTCAGTGAATCCTCTCTACATTCAGGCATTTGTTAGGCCATTACTTGTTTCGGAGAACAGAGTACCCCGGCGGCTCATTAACTGGATAAACATGGCGTTAGTGAAAAACGTTTGGTGAGGTTCTGCAGGGAGGAAAAGGGGGATGAGGCGGGGGAAGCCTTTAGTTCCTTGGTGCCTACACTTAGGATCCTTAGAAAGATGATGATTTTAGCTAGGATGGACCCTTCCCATGCCGTTGGGTCATTGTGCATTTTGTTCCTGTCTCAAGACATGTGAGTAAACCTAACTCACTGTCAGCCACACAAGTTATGAGACCGCCCATAGGCACGGTTGGTATGCGTTCGATGTGTCATTCAGCCATCTTTTGGGGAGCTTAAATTTACTATGTCATTTCAGAACCTGACAAGGGTGATGGAAGCTCTTGGGCCAGGTTATACATTTTATGGAGCTGAGGCTGCAAAAGTCTGTGCTTCGGAGTGTGTCCGCTGACTTTTTATTGGGACAAATCTGCAAAAGACCTCTAACAAGACCCCTTTCTGCCCTGGAGATATTTTAAAGAGTGAATTTGGTGTTGATCTTACTTAAGTGATTTTTGCTAAATTGTTTGGCCAAGGGAGGCAATGAGAGAGAATTTCAGTCAGATTCTATCCATCTCTCACTTAAGGGTCAGCCACATTCACAAATAACCCATGGATACATTTGTCTAAGATCTGCCAGAGGAGTGTGGTGGCAGTTTCTGTGCTGCTCCTGGTACTAGGTGAATGTGGCCTTTGAGACAGACTCAGTGTGTGTTTTTCCCAAGAGTCACTATGTAGAATCCTTGAAATGAGGCAGAACATTCAGCAGAAATGAAAGAGATGATATGAATCGTGGGTCCTTCCCATAAGCTGTGTATTGAGTTAATCAACTCAAAGCTCTAGGAGGGTGTGTACTTTCACAAATACCGTTGCCTTATTCCAGATAAGCAATAATTACAAAAGTGTACGTGTGTAAGCTCAGCTAAAACTTGCTAAACTTGGTATAAATAACAATTAGCTTCCTCTTCCTAGGGCATGTATTCTTTGAAAGATATAAGAGAAGTTCACCTTGATACATGAGCCTAGTTTCCGTAGTGTAGTGGTTATCACGTTCGCCTGACACCTTGATACATAAGCCTGGACAGAGTCAAGAAGCTCCTTCCCAGACCCAGATGTCCAGAATTTAAAAGCCTACTTGTTGGCAGCACCAAGCTCTCATACCAAAAGTCCCCATGAAAGGCTGTTTGCTAATTTTGTTTTATAAATTTAATCAACATTTGCTAAAGTTATTCTGTGCCAGGTAGTGTGCTGAGCGTTGAGGCTGACATTCCTGACCTCCCACCAGAACCAACCAACCTCCTTTTCAACTAACAGAACACATGGTTTGGGCATGGCCAGGTAAAGCTGGTTCATGCCGACCTGGCGGAAGAGCCAGTTTTCCAGCACATTCCCCTCCCAGCCTATAGGTGTGTGGATTCCAATGACAGATGGCAATGGCTTTACCGAGGACACCACTCCTACATTTTAATGAGATTTTCATTGGAACAGCAAACAAAGAAGCAGACTGAATTTTTACTCATGCAAAGACATATTTAAAACTGTATTTGAGGCCTGTTTATGAGCAGAGCCATACTCTGAATTTCTGACATTGTTATGCAAACCTATCTTTTGAATATACAGTCAGGTTCCAAGGATGATATTTGAGCTGTGCTTTGATTTCACTTTTTTTTATTAGCAGTTGTAACAACATTAACTGTCCAATATTCAGGATTTCAGAAGTGGGCATTCGAGACCATGGAGCAGCTGTCAGAGGTGGACAGTCACCACCATTAAAATCAGGTGTTCTCATGATTGTATTTTTCTCTGGAAATGATCAGTTCATGATACAGTTTACATTGGATGTAACAGTTTTGGTAAACTGTCTCCATCCAGCTGCCTCCCCACCCCCATCACCCATTTAAGCAAAGCTTTGATTTAAAATGGTCTGGAAAGATCCCCCATTGGCTCCTGTGAAGTTTGATGTCCAAGAAGCCAGACCTTTGGTGAAAATGGGAATTTGTAAAACAAAACCGAATCCTATTCTTACAAAACGATCCTGCCAGAATCCGGTCTCAGACTGTCCTGCCCATTTGCAATTCCGGCTTGCCATGTGAGGAGAGAGAATGGACTCTGCCTTTCTCTCTGGAAAAGGAAAAAAAATATCTTACTTCTGGGTCTAGTAGTTTTCAGTATTGAGAATGCATGCGGGCCACAGGCCTCCTGGGTGAGGGAACACCTCCTCTCACAATATTCTGAGCCACTTGTGGTTTTTGTAAGTTTTTGTTTAAAGCCTTACCTCTTCATGCTTGTCTGGAATAAACCACACACAACTGGTTTCCTTTCTGTCCCTGCTTTTCTGGCTGGGTCAGAGGGAGGCTTCCGTGCCACTCTGAGGTAGGGAAGTCCTGGGCAGTGGCCGGCAGCCGGAGCCTGGTTCATTGCTACACTGACTACAGGGAAAGTCTGCTGGTCTCCAGGCCCCCCAGCTGCCATAGCAGCCCCGTCTATGAGGGCAATGCTCAGATTCTCCTTAGCAGGCTAGGGGATTCAGTGCAAAATCTGAGACTCCGAAGAGTCTGTTCTTCTCCTGATGCCAGTTTGACATGTGCTTTTAAAAAGCAGCCTTTGAGAAACCGGTCCTTACGTGTGGGGAGTCAGAGGGAACAGAGGCGCTCAGGGCGCAAAGGGGTGCTCCCGTGCGGGAGAGAGAAGCACATTCCTGCCCCAAGCGCCGGGGTGAAGGTAGCCCAGCCTTCGCGAAGGTGTTGCTAACGGCATCACAGTTACTGTTTAAGGTCACGATTCTGATGTACTAGCTTATAATCTTCTTCTTCCCAGGCAAAACAAATCAATGTCACAGCTTCCCCCCACCTTTTTTATCTTTCTTTGGCCTGGGTAGGGGGGGGAGGGAGTTGTCAACTGCAGTCTTCGAAGTGTAAGTTAATTTTTTATGTCATATTTCAGTATATATTTTATTCATTAAATTTATTTGAAAACTTGTTTTTTTCCTTTTTCCAAAAAATTTTTCACTTAATTCTTAGACCTCAACCTTCTAGGATCCCTAGGGAGCTCAACGGGCAATGTCACTTTTAGTCCAAGGATGAGGGAACCTAAGGAAGGAAGACTAACACTCCGCTTCCTGCCTGCGCGAGGCCTCCTGAGGCTGAGTGTTTACAACGTGTCAATTCTGTGGTGGTTTTTCGCTCCACTCCTCTACTCTCAGGTCTAAAATACTGCATGCCAACGAATGAAAAGTTCTTTTAGAAAAGTTCTTTTAGTGACAGCCTCTGAAACGGGGTCTCACTTAGTTCTGCATCACTGAGTGCTGGAACTGTGCTGCTGCTTTATCACCAACGCAGCTGGAACCAGTCTGATGTCCAAGAGGCAGCCGCGCTGTCTGTGCAGGTGGCATCCTGTGGCTGGGGCTGGGAGGCATTGGCATGTCCAGCCACTGGATGGCACGTGTCATGGGCTCCGGTTCTCGGTCACGGTCGCTCTGCTCTCCCTCAGGCACAGAGGGACCTGGAACGGCTCATGGCAACAGCTTACTCTCCAGGATCTCCTTTATCGCAGCTGGGTCTGCTCGGCTGAGAGTTGCTTTTCGGACCAACCCAATCAGTTTGTTTATAGCTCTGGGGTTCCCCCTCTTCACGTCCATTACCTTTAAAGATAGAAACTGTTTTAGAGGAGAAAATAATGACACACGTACCTAAAAATGCAAAGTTAAGGTTTATGTTTACTGAAACATACAGTTTCTTTTCTGTTAGCATTAGATATAAAATGAGACAAGGAAGAAGGAGGGGGTGAGCTTCTGAGGAGGTCTCTGGGCTCCTGTCACAGGATGTTGGCCACTGTGCCTTTTGAGAAAAGCGGACAATCAGAGGGCTGTGACGAATCACGAGTGACTGCCTACAGTGAGAGCTGACACATGTGGACGAGGGTGCTGTCCTGGGTACCGCACTGCCACGAGGACACGGAGCTTCTCGGTCTTGGGGGTGAGTAACCAAAGATGAATGATCTGGTGTAGTGGAGTGAGGCCCTCCTCTAATCCCCCAGTGGAGGTCAGTAACACTGAAATGCATGGCCTTCCTTCTGCCCCCAACTCCCTGCTGGGAAGATGTGTTTATCAGAAAACAAATCCACAAAAGGGCAACTCTCCAGGGGCATTTGGGTTGGGGAGTGCACTGTGGTGGGCAAGACCGGGGAAACAAAAGCAGGAGACTCCAGATTCCTATCCAACAGCCAGGGACTGCAGGGGCCACCCACCCTGACCTTCTGCTCTGCGGCATCTCGATGGGTAATGACGTCCGTGGGTATCCGTGCTAGGTGCCGTGGAACGAGTCCAAGATGGAAAGTGTGTCTTTATCAGTCACTACAGATGAGGCAGGGAGATGGAGATTGCCAAGACCCAGCGCAAGCTCATTTACCTTATCGAGAGCTCTTTTCAGAGCTGTTAAGTGTCCCTGGCAAGCTGATGGGTGGGTGGATATTATTCTGAAAGAGATGCTAGCAATTTTTTACCCACTAAAAAATCTCTAGACAATATGATTGGACTTGGGGAGGGAACGATGGTGCTCATTTTAGCTTTTATATTTTGTTCTACGCTCAGAACACAAAATGACCTGGTGTTCAGCTATGCTCCTGTCAAGGATTTTCTCCGTAATTTACAAATAATTTCCCTTTCTGCCTTTCTTTCTGCCTCTTAAAGGCAGGGAGCTAAAGTGTCTGCCTATCTTTCTTCCCTCTCTGCAGTCATGCCTGCTGGTTAGTGAGAGGTCTCCTTAGAAAGCAGAGCTAGCTATAACCAATTCAAAGCGCACCATGCTGGGAGGTCAAACCTCAGATCTAGTGAGCTTGATAAACACCCCCGTAAGCCCAGCTCCACGAGATTAAACCCCAGGGGTGGATATTCTGTATAGGAAAAGTTGGATTTTTTCTAATATTCACCTAATTTCAGCTCTCGACCTGAGCTGAAAACGAAAAGAATTGATTAGGGGCTTCTGATGTAACCGGGCCAGCCCTTATTAGGAAGCGCTTCTGGGCTGCGAAGGGGAGGGGTGGAGAGGCTCCTCTCTGAGTGCTCAGGCTGGCGCTGGCCCTGTGCTGGCCGGGAGGGTGGGCCCTGGCCCCGGCTGCCCAAGAAGCCCCTCTCCATGCTGCAGGTGATCATTACCACTTGAGGGTGCCCCTCCATCACGGTGTGGCAGACCAGTTCCAGTGCCTCTTGATCCTGCATCATTTCAAGCTGCTTTTCTGAAACAATCTGCGAGGGAGTCTTCCCTTCACTGCGCCACAGTTCCTCAAACACCTGCAGGCCGGAGGAGGGGTAGAGAGACGGAGAAATGAATACTTGCTCCGCTTGCCAGGGCCAGGACAAGCAGAGCTGGGGCGGGGGCAGGTGTGGAGAGCAGAGTCAGTGAATTCCCAGCTGTGTGGGTCTAGCCCATGGGGCCCCCGTCTCTCCTGAAGCATGTGGGGTGAAGCCACTCTAAAGAGCACGCACACATGCCAGGCGTCTTCCCAGGCACAGCAGCTCTCTCAGGACTGTGCATGGGATGGGGCCTGTGGAGACTCTGGATCCTTCCTGCTCATGGAGTCAGACCCCATGGCAGAGGGGGCCGGGGGTGTGTGTGAGAGGATAACGACTCATGGGGTCCCTGCTGCCAGGAGTCAGGGACAGTTCTGTCTCATGTCCACCGAATACAA
Source organism: Taxidea taxus jeffersonii (assembly GCA_003697995.1). Lineage (NCBI taxonomy): Eukaryota > Metazoa > Chordata > Mammalia > Carnivora > Mustelidae > Taxidea > Taxidea taxus. Next base: position 16,978 of record ML096245.1, read on the forward strand.
TAACTGAGGTGATACTCTGTTGAAGGAGAGGGCGGCACGGGCTAAGGGAGGCAACCACTGCCCTGAAATGAAGTCCAAAAAAAAGTCAGCCTGCTGGGAGTTAGATTTTAATGGGGCAAGAAAGTGGCCTCATAATGAAGCTACAAAATGGAAAATAACTAAAAACATAAATCATAATCCACAGGGGCCTCTGCCATGCCACATCTGTCCCCGACCGGTGGGACTAGGCCCAAATCTGGCTAGGATAATTACGTTAATGGTGTATTTTTCTACTTAAAAAAATAACAGCAATAACAAATCCCTAAACTCATCAAAGTAGGAGAAAAAGGAATACATTTTTAAAGAAGGCATTTCCTAGGGTAGTTTTCCTCTTGCTTTTTCTAGTGTAAGCTGGAAGGCTGGGGGACGTGGGCTCCTCTGTTAGTCTCCTGTGGCGCCTCCTTCATCTCTGCCTGCAGTCAGTACTGAGCACGGACTGTTCCTTGTGAATATTCTGGCTGAGAACGGGCCAGCCAGGAGCCATTCCTCCCAGAAAAACAGAGCTCATCAATAATTGGCACATACAGCAAAACAAACGAAGGGGAAGATGCTTGGAATCTCAGGAGGGCTCGAAGTTTTCCCCCATCTGGATGGAAAAAAACCACAAATATTTACCATGGCTAGAACAGTCAGTGCCCTTCAGCTCAGCTGTCAGAAGACCCACAGTGACTGTGGACAGATAGATGTCTTTGGTGGGCCCTCCTGGGGGCTCCCCTGTGGGATACGCCTCTGGCTACACTGTACAGCCTGGGCTGCTTAGGGAAAACTTGTCCCTGCTTTTAAAAAATCCTGAATATATATGCCTCCAATCAATTCTGCAACTATTTATTCAGCCAGGAAATGGGAAAGGGCCACAAAAGCAGGTAAGAACTTTTCCTGCCTTCAACAAACTTACTAGTGGAATGTCAGCAGCACAGGAAACAGAGAACAGAACATCTATAATGCAGTTATACCCATGAAGCTGCCAAAAGCATGTCTGAAGAGTTTCTCTGACCTCTTTCCCTGACACGTTTTTCTTAAGTTGACTTAAAAATGTTAAAATCATTGTTTCTAATTCTACGAGTAAATACATGTTAGGGAGACAGGATCACAATGGCAGAAAGAAGATCCTGAACTTGTCTCCCACCATGGACACACCTGAAACTACAACTACATATATAACCAACCTTGCCGAAGACAACCTCAAGACTAGAACAGCCCTTCCACAACTAAAGAGCTAGAGAAAAGCCACACCGAGATGGGCAGAAGGGGCAAAGATGTGGTCTAGGCAGGACCCACATGCCTGGCGTGGCACTCCATAGGTGGGATGTATATCACAAATGCTGAGGTCCTCCCTGAGGTTCAGGCCCCGCATTGGGCACCCCAGCCCTGCAGACCTGCACTGGGAAGATAAGTCCCTATCTCCATAATGTCTACCTTTAAAAATCAGCAGGAAGCGCAGGAGGGCTATCAGAAACAGAGGTTCTGCTCTTCAAGGGTGGGCACACAAACTCACTCTGACATCCAGCTCAGAGGCAGCAATTTGAAAAGTGCTTGGGCCATACACAAAAGAGATTTATCAACTAAGTTTAGGGTATGTGCCAGAGGTGTGTAGCTCTGTGGGAACATTCCCCGGCAAAGGAAGCACATGGGGTGCCATTCCTGAAACTCTCCACCTACCTTGCTAGCACTGCTCAACCCACTCAAATGCTCCCCTGCAGACCTACCCTGCCTGCCCTGGCAGGCACTCCTCCAAGCAGTTCCTGTGCACACGTGGGGCATAGCTGGGACCAGCCCTACCCCAAAGTGGCTCCTGCCCTGCCGCAGTGGGTGGACCTGGCTGGCCCCCACCAGCATGCCCACAACAGCTACAGCCGCGCATGGTAGCCAGGTGGGCTGGGGGCCAGCCCTGCTCACCACTGTGCTTGCAGCACTAATAGCCAAGCACAACAAAATAGCTCAGGAAACCACAGAGGGAACACCCCTGGAGCACTCGGTTCTAATGACCAGGAGAAGCTGTGTTTCTGGGCCCCACAGGACAACTACATAAGGTCACTCCTTCAAGACTGGGAAATGTAGCTGATCTGCTTAATACATAGAAGCAAGAGTTAGGCAAAATGAAGAGACAGAGGAATATGTTCCAAACAAAAGAATAAGACAAAACCTAAAAACCAAAAAACAACAACATAAAAAACCAAACCCACAATGGAGATAAGCAATCTACCTGATAAGGAGTTCAAAGTAACAGTCATAAAGATGCTTGCCAAACTTGGGAGAAAAGTGGATGAACACAGTGAGAACAACAAAGAGAAAATATGAAAAAGAACCAATCAGAGGTGAAGAATACAATAACTGAAGTAAAAAATACAGGAGAAGGAATCAGCAGCAAATTAGAGGATGCAGAAGACTAAAGAATGGATTAACATCTGTAAGATGCTAATGGGAATCACCCAAGATGAATAGCACAAAGAAAAAAGATAAACAGAATCTTAAAAGCAGCAAAAGGAAAGCAACTAATTAGGTATAAGGGAAACCCTGTAAGACCATTAGCTGATTTTTCCACAGGCCAGAAGAGAATGGCATGATATATTCAAAGTGCTGAAAGGAAAAAAACCTACAACCATGAATACTACCTGGAAAGATTATCATTTAGAATTGAAGGAGAGATAGAGTTTCCCAGAAAGAAAAGCTAAAGGAATTCCTCACCCCTAAACCAGCCAGTTACAGGGACTTTTGTAAGAGAAAAAGAAAAGGCCACAAGCAGAAGTAAGAAAATTGTGAAAGAAAAAATATCTCTGATAAAAGCAAATATACAGTAAAGGTAGTATGAAGGTTAAAAGACAAAAGTAGGAAAGATGGTGGAAGACTAGGGTACCTTATTTCAACCGGTCCCCTGAAGTAAGCTGGATATCTACCAGACCGTTCTGAACACCCACAAAATCAGCATGTGATGTAAGAAGATATACTTGGATCTCTACAAACAGAGTATCTCAGGTGGCTGGTCTCGAAGTATGAGGCAGGGAGCCGTGATTCTGCGGGCAGATATTAGAAGATAAATGGAAGTGGAGGGAGCCTCTGGGATCCCACGCTGCTAGAGCACAAAAACCTCCTGCACTAGCAACCATGCACAGACTTGCAGACTGGTAGTGGTGAGGAAAAGACTTCAGGACAGCCCCCCAGACCAAAACCTGGAGCTCTTGCGGGCGCACCTGTGAACTGGGGGCAGATGGCAGTTTTAGAAGCACAAAAGCCAGGAGGCTATGCTTGATTCTAGGACCTTAGGATCATGACCTGAGCCAAAGGCAGACGCTTAACGACTGGGCCACCCAGGTGCCTCCTAAGGTCCCTATAAAACAGGTGCATCTTGCTTCGGTTGTGGTCAATAATTTGGACTCCATACATTCCCTCAACCACCCCTCAACAGAATGACTAAGAGGAGGAACCCCCAACATAGGAAAGACTCAGAGACTGTGACCTCTGTCACAGAACTAATGGATATGGATATAAGCAAGATGTCGGAAATAGACTTTAGGGTAACAATTATGCAGAAGATACCTAGGATGGAGAAAATCATTAATGGCAAAATAGAGTCTCTAAGGGCAGAAATGAGAGCTGATTTGACAGAACTTAAAAATGCTGTCAGTGAGATCAAATCTAATCTAGATACTCCAAGAGCTAGGGTAAACGAGACAGAAAAACGAATTAGTGATCTAGAAGGCAAACTGACAGAAAAGAAGGAACAGGAGGAGGCCTGGAATAAACAGCTTAAAATCCATGAAAACTGAACTAAAGGAAATAAATGAAGCCATGAAAGGTTCCAGTGTCAGAATTACTGGGATCCCTGAGGGGGTGGGGAGCGAGAGAGGACTAGAAGATATATCTGAGCAAACGGTAGCTGAGAACTCCCTAATCTGGGGACTAAAACAAGCATTCCTGTCCTAGAGGCAGAGAGGACCCCTCCAAAGATCACAGAGAACAGACCAATGCCCCAGCATGTAATAGTAAAGCTTGCAAATCTTAGAACCAAGGCATCCATCTTAAGGGCAGTGAGGGAGAAGAGATTCCTTACGTACAGAGGGAGGATTACCAGAATAACATCAGACCTGTTCATGTCAGACCTGGCAAGCCAGAAAGGGCTGGCAAGACATTTTCAGGGTACTAAATGAGAAGAAAATGCAGCCAAGAATACTTTATCTGACAAAGCTGTCATTGAGAATGGATGGAGAGCTAAAGAGATTCCAGGACCTGCAGAAACTGAAGGAATATATGACCATTAAGCCAGCCCTGAAAGAAATATTAAGGGGGGGGGGTGGGTTCTATAAAAGAAGAAAGACCCCAGAAGTGATACAGAACAGAAATTTACAAAGACAATGTATAGAAACAAGGACCTCACAGGCAACATGATGACAATAAAATCATATCTTTCAATAATTACTCTCAATATGAACAGCCTCAATGTTCCCATAAAATGGCACAGTGTTGCAGATTGGATAAAATGAGAGGACCTGTCCATATGCTGTCTACAAGAGACTCATTTTGAACCTAAAGATACATCCCTACTAAAAGTGAAGGGATGGAGAACCGTCTTTCATGCCAACGGACTGCAAAAGAAAGCTGGGGTTAGTAATTCTCATATCAGACAAATTAGACTGTAGTCATAGATTCAGAAGGACACTGTATCATTCTTAAAGGGTCTATCCACCAAGAAGATCTAACAATTGTAAATATCTATGCCCCCAACACAGGAGTAGCTAACTACATAAGCCAACTGTTAACCAAAATAAAGAGATATACTGATAATAATGTGTTAATTGGAGGAAACCTAAACACTCCACTCTCAGCAACAGACAGATCATCTAAGCAGAAAATCAAGAAACAAGAGCTTTGAATGACACTCTGGACCAGATGAACCTCAAAGATTCATACAGAACATTCCACCCTAAAACAATGCACACAGAAGTTTTTCCAGAATAGACCACATGCTACGTCACAAATCAGGTTTCAACCGATACCAAAAGATTGAGATTATTCCTTGCATATTCTCAGACCACAATGCTTTGAAATTGGAACTCAATCAGAAGAAAAAGTTTGGAAGTTCAAACACTTGGAAGCTAAAGACATCCTGCTTAAGAATGTGTGGTTCAACCAGGAAATCAAAGAACTTAAATAATTCATGGAAACCAATGAGAACAAAAACACATTGGTCCAAAACCTATGGGATACAGCAAAGGCGGTCCTAAGGGGGAAATACATAGCCATCCAAGCCTCACTTAAAAAAATAGAAAAGTCCTGAATACACAAACTATCTTTACACCTTAAAGAACTGGAGAATCAACAACAAATTAAGCCTAACCCATGCACAAGAAGGGAAGCAATTAAGATTAGAGCACAGATCAATGAATGAGATACCAGAAATGCAGTAGAACACATCAATGAAACTCGAAACTGGTTCTTTGAAAGAATTAATAAGATCGATAAACCACTGGCCGGACTTATCCAAAAGAAAAGAAAAGAAAAATTAATGAAAGGGGAGAGATCATGATTAACACTAAGGAAATAGAAATAATTATCAGGAATTATTAAGCAACCTGTAAGAAATGGATGCATTCCTGGAAACCTATAAACTACTAAAACTGAAACAGGACAACCTAAATAGACCAATAACCAGTAACGAGATTGAAGCAGTGATCAAAAACCTCCCCAAAACCAAGAGTCCAGGACCTAATGGATTCCCTTGGGAATTCTACCAACTATTCAAAGAAGAAATAATACCTATTCTCCTGAAGCTGTCCAAAAAAAAAAAAAACCAGAAGGAAAACTTCCAGACTCATTCGGTGAGGCCAGGATTACCTTGATCCCAAAACCAGGCAAAGACTCCATCAAAAAGGAGAATTTCAGACCAATATTCCTAATGAATGTGGAAGATAACATTCTCAACAAGCTCCTCATAGGATCCAATGGTACATTAAAAGGATTATCCACCACGACCAGGTGGGACTTATCCCTGGGATTCCAGGTTCAACATTCACAAATCAATCAATGTGATAGAACATATAAATAAGAGATGAGACAAGAACCACACGGTTCTCTCAATTGATGCAGAAAAAGCATATGACAAAATACAGCATCTTTTCCTGATTAAAACGCTTCAGAGTATAGGGGTAGAGGAAACATTACTCAATTTCATAAAATTCATCTGTGAAAAACCCACAGTGAATATCATTCTCAATGGGGAAAAGCTGAGAGCCTTTCCCTTAAGACCAGGAACATGACAAGGATGCCCATTCTTGCCACTACTGTTCAACATAGTACTAGAAGTCCTAGCAACAGCAGTTAGATAATAAAAAGAAATACAATGTATTCTAACTGGCAAAGAAGCAGTCAAATGCTCTTTGCAGATGACATGATACTTTATGTGGAAAACCCAAAAGGCTCCACCCCAAATTACTAGAACTCACATAGCAATTCAGTAATGTGAAAGGATACAAAATCAATGCACAGGAACCAGTTGCTTTCTTATACACTAACAATATAATTGTAGTAAGAGAAATTGGAGAATCATTTCCACTTACAATAGCACCAAAACCCATAAGATACCTTGGAATAAACCTAACTAAAGAGGTAAAGGATCTATCCTTTAGAAACTACAGAACACTCATGAAAGAAACTGAAGAAGACATAAAAAGAAAAACATTCTATGCTCATGGATCGGAAGAAAAAACATTGTTAAAATGTCTGTGCTTCCCAGAGCAACCTATACTTTCAACACCATCCCGATCAAAATACCATTGGCATTTTTTAAAGTGCTGGAACAGACAATCCTAAAATTTGTATGGAACCAGAGAAGACCCGGAATCCCCAAGGAAATGTTGAAGAAGAAAAACAAAGCTGGAGGCATCACGTTGCCTGATTTCAAGCTATACTACAAAGCTATGATCACCCAAACAGCATAGTACTGGCACAAAAACAGACACATAGACCAATGGAACAGAATAGAGAGCCCAGATATGGACCTTCAACTCTACGGTCAAATAATCTTCCACAAATGAGGAAAAAATATCCAATGGAAAAAAGACAGTCTTTTCAATAAGTGGTGCTGGGAAAATTAGGATAGCTACATACAGAAGAATGAAACTCGACCATTCGCTTACACCATACACAAAGATAAACTCAAAATGGATATAAGATCTCAATGTGAGGTGGGAATCCATCCAAATCCTAGAGGAGAAAATAGGCAGTAACCTCTTCAACATTGGCCATAGCAACTTCTTTCGAGACATGTCTCCAAAGGCAAGGGAAACAAAAG
>RCUC01087385.1:0-13988 GCA_003697995.1 Taxidea taxus jeffersonii
TTCTGATTTCCACAGTGCACTTGATAAATTTTCATTTTCATTGTTTCTACCCTGGTCCATGGCACTGAGCTTTCTCAGTGGGTTCCTGTTCCAGGTTTTTATCTGGCTTTCCTGATTCCACTGTCACCCTCTTCCTTCTCCATGGAGCCATCAGAACCATCAGTCTAAAATGTCAATCAGATCCTACCACTCCTCTCCTGAAAACTTCACAGTGACTGAGGTCTCTGTCAGCCTGGAATATTCAGGTCTCCAGTCTTCACCTGGCTCCCGCGTCCTTGGCATTCATGTCTCAGCAAAACTGTCAGTTTCTCAAGCAGACCTCCTTCATGATTTCCACCTGATATAACCCGTGTCTTCTACTAAATACCCATCATTTCATTGTTTGATCTTCTATTTTAATTATAGCACTGTTACTACTAGAAATTATTTGATCATTTATTTGCTTTGGGTTTGCTATTGATGGAGTTCAGAATGGGATACCCTGAAATATGATAGCTTGGGGTACTGAATATATTAAACTGAAACAGTTTGAGAAAATAGGAGAAGCAGGAAGGTCTCTCTGACCCTCTCCCAGCCCTGCTTCTCTGAAGCAGGTCATAAAACCCTCATAGGACAGGTGCCTTTCCATACCTGGAGTAAAAAAGGAGCATCTGGATATCCAGGATGGAGGGATATCAAGAATCTCAGCGAACAGGTTTTGCTGAGTTTCCTGGGTTTACTACTCTCAGTTCATATTCTTTGCCTTATCACCTCTTTCCCTGACTTTCAACTCATCAAAAACCACTCAGGTTTAATAATTTCTTCCGGTCTTTATTTCCTTATGAAGGCTCCTGTGTCACATAAGACTTACATTAAATAAAGTTGTATGCTTTTCTCCTGGTAATGTCAGTTGAATTTTCAGACCCAGCCAGGGACCCTAACAGGGTGGAGGAAAACTTCTTCCTCCCCTTCACTGTCCTCTTCCCCATGAAACAAGGGACCTTGTAAGTCTGTTCATTGTTGTAAACCAACACCTAAAACAATGCCTGTTTGTAATGGGTACTTGCTGTTTTTTTGAATGAATGTGTGCTAACCCTACTAAAGACCAAATACCCAGGGGCGCCTGGGTGGCTCAGTGGGTTAAAGCCTCTGCCTTCAACTCAGGTCATGATCTCAGGGTCCTGGGATCGAGCTCCGCATTGGGCTCTCTGCTCAGCGGGGAGCCTGCTTCCTCCTCTCTCTCTGCCTGCCTCTCTGCCTACTTGTGATCTCTGTCAAATAAATAAATTTAAAAAAAAAAACACAAAAAACAAATACCCAGACCAATGGGGGATGCACAAGTGAATCAGGGGTCAAGCCTGTTCTCAAGGATCTTGAGGTCTACTGGAGAAGAAAACACAGAGATAACATGCTATTAGTTCTGGAGAGGGAAGAGCTGGCATCGAGCTGTAGGAAATCAAGGCTGGCCTTGAGTAGGAGATTGTATTTAAGCTGAAAGCTGAAAGATAGGTATTTCAGTTATTTTCTATTTCATTCAAAGTTCTCTTTGTCCTGCTTTGTTAGATGAACTTGACATCTGACTGCTTAACTAACCCCCCTTTCAAAGCATGTTGGCACTGCACTTTGAATGTTACCATTGTTCTATGAATTTGGGCTGGATTCATTTGGTCATTCACAGGTAAGGGCGCCCATGTGCAAAAAATGCATGTTTATGTATGAAACATAGAAAGTAATACAGATTTTAGGCAATAAATTAGTTTGTTTAAAAATAAAATAAAATAAAATAAAATCTTCCTTGTAACTGCTTTTGTAATTGAGCAAATCTTAGCATTAGCATACAAATTAGCCCGTAGACATAGGCAAATAAAAATGCTAATAAAATGTAAAGATATGATAGAAATTAATACTGAATTTGGTTAGGTTATTAATGTTAGAATACATTTCCATAATATAAATATGGACATTTTTGTCCAAACATGAAAGATTTCGTTGGTCAGAATTTTTAAAATTCAAGATAATTTTATTATATAATCTGTGGGAAGAAAAACAGGATGAATGTTCTTCTCTTCTTCAGGGAAGGCAAAATATTTGTTTTGTCGGTATACTCTACTTCTCCCCAACCCTTCTGCCACCATTAATACTTGAGAACAACCTCATCTCAATAATGATTTGATTTGCTATTACTAGAGATTCAAGCTTCCATGAAAGAAACTAAGGAAAATATAGAAATAGATGAAAGTGAATACTTCTCCCTACGCATGCCTTGCTTTGGCACCAAGCCACGCACAGCTCCAGGGCACGATCCACGTGGACGGGGATGTGAGTGACGGTAGTAGGACTGTCAGCCCACAAACTCTACCACCATACAAGGCACCTCGGATTGTACAGAGGAGTAAGCAAGCAAGGGTCATTTCAGAAAAATTGAAGTTTTCAAAGTGGAAGTGTTTATTTAACTTTCATTAGGAGCATGATGCACCATATCATAAAACAAAACCAATTCCCCACCTTGTCAGAAGGAATATATACTAGAAGCACATCAATGCAGTCTTTGTGGAGGATGCTGTGGATTGCTTACCTAAAAGCCAGTCTTCCCTTTGTATTTGCTAAGAGATATCCCCCACCCCCAAGTTCAGATACTGTGCAGCCGTGCAGTTTGTAAGACACTGGATCTCCTTTTGAGCATGACAGGGTAAAACTGGGTAAGGGTATTTCATTACTCTCTGCACCTTCGGTGTAGGAAAGGGCATTTGAGCAATTTTACCCAATCAGCTGGAGGGAAAACTAGCTCAGAGCCTTTGGGGAGAAGTTTCCCTGATTCCCCACCCCCTCCCCAACTGGGGAAAGGAGACAACCACTTCCCTCTTTTCTGTCTTTAGACATTGTGATACTCGTATTGGCGTCTTTACAGCCATCTTGGAACCTAATTTATGTGGTGTGCAGTGTCTCGAAACATATCTATGTTTATCTTACAGATGGTTAGAAGTACCTCAACGAAACCTTGGAGAACATCAAATTCAACTCTATCATTTATTTTTGTTAAACCAATTTCCATATAGTTTGGCTTATTAATACTCCTCAGGGCAAATTGTAACTATTAGCCCAACTATTAAGTTTAGGAAGCAGTGTTCAACATAGATAGAATTTGGTTAGGTGCCATTTTACAGGTAGAAACTCATAATGTGACTCTTTTAATTATGCAGTAATTTCCAGAATAGTGTCCAACCAGAATTAAATCACTGGCATCAGCAGCTTATTTCTAGAATATTTTAAAAATGGAAACTTGGCTGACTAAGATGGGTGAATTTAATACTTAGAGAGTTACAAATTGATGAACAATGCTTTTTGCCTTGTCACAAAATAGCACACACTAATTTACTGAATGTTTGCTTTTATGTTAGACCATATGTTAAGCACTTCCTTGACTCAAATAGCACCATTCAGTTCTCACAACAACTCGGGTGAGATTGCTATTATACCCCTTTCATGGATGAGGAAATGGAGTTTAGGTATGATTAAACATTTCACTCAAGATTACAGGGCTAGTAGGAGAAAAACTGGGATTTGCATTCTGACTCCAGAGCTCAAGATCCTAATCACTGCAGTTTTCTACCCAAGAGTCAAGATAACTGCTCCTTGGTTGAGTCATGTGGTACACACTGTTGGGTGCCTACTTGATACCTATTCTTTCACCTCTCAAACAGAACCTCTATTTTGTTTGGGGTGACTCAGGATCAATTTAATGAATGGCGGCAGTCTCATTTTCTTTTTGCCACTGGGCTGCAGTGGGCATGTGACCATTGTCTGGCTAATAAGGGAGATTCTACTGGTTGGAGAGGAACGCGGAGTCTGGGAAAGGTTTTCTCCTTCATAAAAATGGGAGGAGCACTGCCTTTGCTTCCCTTCCTGCTTGCACAGTGACCCCTGAGGATGTCCTGTCTGGAGTTGTGGCAGCCATATTGCAATCAAGAGGTGATAAGCCTGGAGATAGAAGCCAGCAGGCATAGGATGGTAGGCAGCAGGCACAAAAAGAACTTGAGTCCTTAGTGACATGACTGTGCTTCTAAACTAGCCAAGACTACTTAACATCTGAACCTCATGTTAAAGGTAGAATAAATGACCTTATGCTTTAAACTGTTGGTTATTTTGTTCTTCCTAGCCAAATGTATCCTAATGGATACAATCTGGGCAGGAAAAGGCATTTTCTCAGAGGTGCTGTGAAAATAGATGATGTGGATGTTATCAAGATGTCATCCAGGAATCTGTTAGTGTAGGTAATACTTCAGAAAAAAAAAATCCCATCTTTGTCTCGGATATGGGTATATCTGAGCAATCCATATGTTTGTGCTGGATATTTCCTGCTTTTCTCTCCAGATACAAGTTTCCTCTTCCCTGTGTGACTGAGATGGACTGCAGCAAAGGGTTCTCTTGCCCTTTGGCTTCTGGTTGGATTTGGCCACTGGGATGTACCAGCAGGAGACGGGAAGAGGGAGGTGAGTGAGATATAAATCCCCAGCTTCCTCTTTGGCCAATTACTTAGGCTCACTGCATCCCTTGACTGAAGTTCATAGGCTCCTGTCTTGCTGTCTTTCTGGTGCTGAATTTTGGTTCCTTCCCCTTCTGCAGACCTAGGATCTTATAGTCCTTGGGTTCCACACTACCCTTGTGATTTCCCACAACCTACCCTCATTTTTGTAAAGTACCATTTGTTTCCTGCTAGGCTCTGCTGATGCAATGGTGTGAACAAAATCACTGCAGTGGTTGAAACCTGGTCCACTCTGATACACGATGAGATTCTGTGGAGTTATTCATAGTGTAAATGAGGGCTTTCCTCAACCATTAAAAGGGAGACAGGAGACTATATAATTAGGAGTCACTCTGCAAAAGTAAAATAAAGTATCATAGCTCAGAGACAAGTTTCTACTTTGAGGACAAGAAATCAAAGAAGGCTACCTGGAAGAGATGGCATTTGGTCTGAGGATGGATAAGATTTTTAAAAGACAAAAAGACTGGTGAGAGTGTGAGTCAAGCAAGGGAAGAGAGAATGCTCAAGAGTTTTAAAAAAATCACTGCTGGAAGGGACTTAATATACTCTTTATTCAGGGTTAGTCCTCCCTCCACTTCCTTCACAGATGAATAAACTTGAAGCCTGAGAATTGGCCAAGGTCAAACAGTAAATAGGTAGAATGCAGACCTGCTAGTTCCTGGGCTAGTTCTAATCCTCCACATCACCCTACCTTATCTCAGGCAGTCTGTGAACTTGTCAGACTCTCCCACTAGACTATGACTTCTTTGACAGCTGTTTCTTCATCTTTGAACTCCAGTACCTAGCATAATTTCCGAGATAAAGTCATCATTAACATCACCAGCTAACAAAAGGTAAGCCCTCACCTTCTGTAAGGCACTGTGCGGATATTTTACATGTACCTCATGAAATCTTCACAACCGCTTGGAGGGGTATAATTATCTCCACTTTCCAGCCAAAGACGCAGCGGCTCAGAGAGGTTGTCTATTTGCCCCAGGTCACACAGCAGTATGCAGGACTCTATTTTATCTTCCATCATGGGCGTCCAATAACATTTGTTGAATGCGTGAATGAACAAAAAAAGCACCCAAGGTGCAGGTGATCGGTTGTGATAGGCCACCCTGGAGACTCCGCCACCTCGGGCGATGGACTCTGCTCACCGTCTCCCCTCCAAAATACACCCTCTCTCGGAAGCGCCCGGTGTGGGCTCTGGGGCCCCACCCCCTACTCCGCTCGGCACTCCAGCCACGCCTCCACCTCCGGGTTCTTTCCGATCTTCCCGTCCGAGTTTTCGCTTGGCTCTAGACGCCGCCAGGAGGGCCTCTCTCGGCCCTGCGATGTGTGACCGGTTCCATTCCCCTGCCCCTCCCTTTGCCCTCCCTCACTCTTCAAACTTCTTTTTTCCACCCTCTTTAAACTTCACTCATCCTACTGCCCGCCTCCTCCACTCCCGCCAACCAATCGGTGGTCCTCACTCTCGCCGAGGCTCCGCCCCCTTCCCGCTGGGGACCAATCCACGGCGAGGGAGTCGAGTGCTGGGGCCCGTTCCCTAGCGCCTGGCCTGTGACGGCAGCGCGCTGGGCGCCGCGCGGCAGGAGGGGGCGGGGCTCTGGGTGAGGGATGGGCGAGGGCGGGGGGGAAGGGAAGAGGGAGGCGGAGGAGGTTGCGGCGGGTTTGAAAGCGGCAGTTTCCTGGCAGCTTGGGCAGGCGTTGGTCTCCGCGCTCCAGCTCCGCAGCCGCCACAGTCGATCCAGCGACGGGTCTACGCGCGCTTCTGCGCACCCCCCGACGGATTTTTCTCGTTCCGGCTTTTGCCCGTTCACCTCCCCGCCCCCCTGCTTCTGCCTTTCCCGCCGCTCCGGCGCGGAGCCCGGGGGCCAGCCGGCGGCCGTAACCCCGCCCGAAACCCCTCTGGAGCCGCCCGGGGACAGTTCCCCTCTCCTTTCTTCAGCCTAGCCCGGGGTGGTCCTCGCCGAGCCCGGCAGCCCCGGGGAGCTCAGCCGGGAGGGGCGTCCGAGGGGCGTCTCGGGGCTTGGAGCAGCCCGGCCCCGGCGGGCTGCGGTCGGGGAAGGGGGAGTCGCCAGAGCGGCGCGGCCCCCTCGCCGGGCTGCGCGGGCCGCCAGGCCCCCAGGCTGAGAGGGGGCCGGAGCGGCGCCCCCGCCGCCCGCGCGGGGTCTCCCCCATGGTGCAGTAGGGTTCGGGATGTCGAAGACGCTGAAGAAGAAGAAGCACTGGCTCAGCAAGGTGCAGGAGTGCGCGGTGTCCTGGGCCGGGCCCCCGGGCGACTTGGGCGCCGAGATCCGGGGCGGCGCGGAGCGCGGCGAGTTCCCTTACCTGGGGCGGCTCCGGGAGGAGCCCGGCGGGGGCACCTGCTGCGTCGTCTCGGGCAAGGTGCCCAGCCCTGGGGATGTGCTGCTGGAGGTGAACGGGACGCCTGTCAGCGGGCTCACCAACCGGGACACCCTGGCTGTCATCCGCCACTTCCGAGAGCCCATCCGTCTCAAGACTGTGAAGCCAGGTACGCCGGCCCTGCCTTTTGTCTCGGGGTCTGGGGGGAAGTCGGGGTGGGCGTCCTGGGAGAGGCGGCCACTCCTTATTGCTTATCGCCCGGGGTAATCGTATATTTCCAGGGTGCGCGGGACTCCCTGGTGAGGGGGAGGAGGGGTGGTGATTCCCAATTTGCTGATAGGAAAACTGAGCTCTGGCTTGCCGGGGCTGCTCTGCAGGCTGTCATAGTATTGCAGCTGGAAGCTGGGTTTCCTAAATTTGTAGCCCCGACCCCTACCGAGAGTTTCTGACCTGAGACAAAAAAAGGGGGGCGCCTTTTCCGCTGCTCCCCTTTATGGAGAAGGTCCTCATGATTGTAGCGTGTTCTTTGGAACAGTCTTATGCATTTTCTAATCGGGAATGAGGTCTTGTACTATTGAGGCATTTGGTGCCAAGGTTACCACCTAGAGTACCTAGGAGGGCTTAGCGGCTTCAGTGTTTCTTGCACACCAGCAACACCTGGTAGCTGACAGCCCAACTCACTCAGTTCAGGTGGTTTCAGATGTCTGGGTATGGATGCCGTACAGTGTGTGATATGTGACCGAGTAGAGTGTTCTTGCGGGGAGCTGTTGAATAGTCTGGGCTTAGAACTAGGTGCCTCTTCGGAGTAAAATCTTTTCTAAATCTTTGATTTTACACACGTTTTGTAGAAGTGGTGGGTAAAACGGATCCCCGTTGCCCTGGTGTCTTTTATGCAAGTCAGATCTACTGCAAAGCACGTTCCGTTTATGTTTCAAAGCATTGATCAGACTGCGTACAGTGAAATCTGATAGTATGCGATGGTCCTGATGTATTTGTTATCTACAGCATTGTTGGTTCAGCATTGGTTAGAATGTGGCACTTTCCTGAGAGGCTTGTGGGAGAGAGAACTATGATCACAATGTTATTAGAGATCAAACTAGTTTCCTTACGTGTGCTCTAGTGAATCTATAGTGCAACAAAATATAATGGGCTTTTTAATTGTGACTTGGGCTGGAGCGATCAGTCCATCCCTTCACTGCAAAATGCTAGAAAAATCGGGAGAAAATTTTAACATGTTCTCTCCCTCACATTGTTTATTCTTTCACAGCAGCTCGCTTTGGAAATCTCTTTCATAGTCCATGGGCTTATTGGGAACTGATGGTTTGTGGTGCAATATACATATGTGTGAGTATTGTGGGTGTATATGCACACACTCAACATGTCCCTGTAATCTTAAATTAAGATTTTCTTCATGTAGTCTGTTTCATCATATTCATTTTAAGCTTACAGTTTATGTAAGAGCTTCTTTTTTATTGCTAATTTAAAAAACTTTGGCAGACTTTAAACTTCGTTTTCTGTATAGTTTTCAGAGCCATATGTGAAAGGTGGAGGAAAGGTTTTGGGGGCTGTAATTTAGTGAGTCAGGCACTGTCTGTAATATGCAAAATACTATATAATACATGGTTTACTAGTGTAGGTGCCATTTAGTTCAAATCCCATGAGTCAGGGAATAATGAGAACATCTGCATCATAGTGTTTTGTTTTGATTAGTTGGGGCCATAAATGAGAATGCAACTCTTATTTTTAAAAATAGTTTAAGATTTAATAGATTGAGGAAGTCGATATATACTCAGAGTATTGTGATTCTTTTTTAGAAGACTGGGGAGATCTTTAATATTAGTCTGATCTGCATGTTACATATTTTCTCAACGTTTATATCAAATTTAAGAAAATAATTCCAAGTTTAGAGTGTATTCGGTAATATAGATTAGCTGTGTTGAATAAAAATCATATGCCCTGGGATATAGTTGACATTTTTATAGTAATAAAATTTTGCCCTCTTGACAACCACAGTTACTTTCCCACTTTAAATGTTAAACCAAAAAACAAAAAGGGGAATAATTTATATTAATGGGTTTAGCATATTTTTGATCATTAATAATAAAAGTTCTGAATACTACACTTACTTTTTTGAAGATATACTCTGCTTCAGTAATTTCTAAGAGATTCTTGTTTCTAAGTAAGTTGTAATTTAAAAATCTTAAAAATCTTAATTTCTCAAAACATAGTATTCTTAGTATTTTAGTAGCCTCATGTTAAGCATTACATGAAATGGCTTTCTTAAATGGCTTTGTTTAAACAACATTTGTTGTAAAATGGCAAGGTTTTTGCAGGTTAAGTGCAAGACTTCAAATATTAGAAATTAAGGAACTAGAAGAGGTTATTCCTAGAACTTTGGGTGTGATTACAGATCGCGTAAATATTATCTCTGGAGGAGACAGGGATTCCATACTGTTAGGCTTAAATTTGAAAAGTATGAAAATACAAAGTAAGGAAGTTTAAAAAGGAATTTGCTCTGCACGTTGTTTTTTTTTTTTTTTTCATTTTATCTAAACTTTGTGAGAGAAATGGATTTTCCATTTTAATAAGGAATTGTAAAATGTACTTCACACTGTCTCTTGTCTTGATTAGCAGCTCTTTGTAAAACTATATTCATAACATCATCTAGAAACTAGTACAGTTCAAGAGTAAATTTAACATTTCTGTGAGATGTAATATTAGTGTGGAATGATCTCATATTCATTGTCTTCTGACAAAGTCCATGGCAAAAGGATGAATATGGATCCTTCCTAGTTTTCTCCTTTTTGTCTAGTACATGCTAAGGGGAGCTCAGCCAAAGCCAGCGTCAACACCTGGATGACTTAAGGAAGATTCTTCCTGGCAGTGACCGTCTTCAGCTTTGATTTGGGGCTTTAATTTTTTTTTTTCTTAGTTGCAAATTCCATTAAAGATTATAACGGGGAAAAAACCCCACTTTAGAATATGGTTCTTAATCCTAGGCTTTCTTGAGAGAATTAGGGAATTTCTTATTGGAATCTTATTCTTACTTAGTATTCATATAATACATAGCAGTCAGTATATTCCTGCTTCGAGGACAGTCTTTAGTTTCACCTGTTCTTTGGCCCAGCTGGTCACCTATATCTCAATTACAAACCTTTTCTTTTTTCTCTTTTCTTTTCTCTTTTTTGTCTTCTTTTTTTATATTCTTTTCTTGTCTTGTCTGCAGAGAGAAAGGTTCTTAATTGAATTTGATCTTTGTAGTTTCACAGTAGTAAAGGAAGTTGAACTTTGGACCTCTGATGAAATTGTTTCATGATCTAGTCCTGTGACCAGGCTTAGTTTCTTTGATTTTATTTCAGAGCATATTTTTAGGCAGTTTCTCTTCTGGCTAATGATAGAAATAGTCAGTTTTGTTCTAAAATTCTCCGGACTATGAATGTACATACTTTAATATTCAATTCATATACTTTTTTAAACATATACTTCAGTGGTTGCAAATTATGTGGATTTTATTCCACAGATTAGATTAAGTATTGATGCATTAAGTACATGAAATCATTGTCTGCTGCCTTATTATACGCACGGTGCTGTCAGCTACCTTAAGTCTGCTACTGTATCTAGAGAGGAAAATCATGAGGAACAATGTTACAGTTTAAACAAAAACTAATTTGAAATAGATCTTGTTTAATGCCAATTAATTGTAGGTCAAAGTTTGCCACTGACTCTTTGAGACATTTGATTTATAGGGGAATTTTGTTAAAATGAGCACATTCCTAGAAATCCATTCCCCATTGGTGAAGAAGCATTACTAGAAGCTTTTGAGTAAGGGTGTTATGTTATGCCAGTAATGAATAGCTTTATCCCTTTCTTTTAACTTTTGGGTCTTTTTGTCTTTTTGGTTTAATGGGTAATTTGAGACTTGTAAATTTTGTTTAGGTGGTTGTCATATTTGATGAAGGGAAGGGTGAAAGAAGTTAGAATTTAATTGCTAGCTTCCTAGGTTTCTAATACAAAAAAACTTCTTTTTTAACATAGAAGCTAGGGATTGGGTGAGACAGCCTCTTTGTTAGGGAAAACAGCATTAAATTTTGATAAACCTTAAATTGGAAACTTTACTGTCCTCTCAAAATTTGGTAGCATTTTTTGGGGTCTAAAATTGGTCTCAACTCAAGTAACTTCAGATTTTGGGACTTTATTCATTGACACCTTCAGTTCATGTGAATAATGGGCTTATGTCATAGAAGCTGAAGAAACACTTAATAATTGGCCCTTTTTAGTTTTCAGATCATTTTTGTTTTATTCAGTTGAATGTTAAAACTGATTTTCATGGAACATAACTGTGTTCCTGGGGAATATAAATTGTTTTCCTCTGGAGATTCTGGGACGTACTTTATAAAACCTCTAAGAGACAAATTTCTGTGTGTGTGTGTGTGTGTGTGTGTGTGTGTGTTTCTTGGTCTCTAATTTATCTAAATTGATGGTAAAACAAATCTACATTTGCTCCAGGATCTGATTTGTGAAGTCAGTGCCTAATCTTCTCAGGTGAATAGTTTCATAAAATATCTTTACTATATAACCTCTAAGTGCTTTATAAATTTTGTGAGCACTTAGGAGTTTGGGGAATGTGTTGTCAGAGAATTTCATTTTTATTTTTTTATTATTTTTTATTTTTAAAAGATTTTATTTATTTATTTGTTGGAAAGAGAGCGGGAGCGAGCACAGGCAGACAGAGTGGCAGGCATAGGCAGAGGGAGAAGCAGGCTCCCTGCTGAGCAAGGAGCCTGATGTGGGACTCGATCCCAGGACGCTGGGATCATGACCTGAGCCGAAGGCAGCCGCTTAACCAACTGAGCCACCCAGGCGTTCCTGGGAATTTCATTTTTATGAACCACTTCCATATTCGGTACCAATTCCAAACTCTACCAATTCTTAAGTCAGTTTTTGGTTGTTTGTGATTTGACAAAGGGTAAGTATTTTGGTAAGGAAGACCAGAACTGTGACCCTTTTAATTAAATAAGCAGTTCTGTCTCTCCTCTGAATTTTTGAGAAGTAATTTCCTTGCAGTACTACATTTTGGCAGAGAGAATGGATGTCCTTTATTTAAAATTGCTCCTAAGGGTAAGATTTTCGGTGGCTCAGAGGCTAGTGTTATGAGAGACATGTTTGTGCGGGTAGAGTTGTTCTTCTCCTTGAAAGTATGTTATTTAGAATGTTTCCCCCAAAAGGTGCTGATTTTACTTTATAAAGAGAAAACAAAAAGTTTGGTTCCTGGCACACGTTCATTCCCTCAACAGCCATTTGGGGGTGTACCTATGTGAGCTAGCCCCGGTGATATAAAAATAGATACAAAAATGAATCAGTAATGATCTCGGTCTTCAAGAAGCTCACACTTTATTTATTTATTTATTTAAAGATTTTATTTATTTATTTGTCAGAGAGAGAGGGAGAGAGAGCGAACAAGCATAGGCAGACAGAGAGGCAGGCAGAGGGAGAAGCAGACTCCCTGCCGAGCAAGGAGCCAGATGCCAGACCGATCCCAGGACGCTGGGATCATGACCTGAGCCGAAGGCAGCTGCTCAACCAACTGAGCCACCCAGGCATCCCAAAGCTCGCACTTTAATGGGAGCTTAAGGTTTCATTAGTCAAGAAGAACTGTAGTACAGGTTTTACCTTTTTCACTCTTTTCCTAGTACTTAAATAAAGTACTTAGATAAGTTTGAGTGTGAGTTTTGGTGAAAGCTAGCCTAATTAATTGGTTGCCAAGCACACTGTTCTGAAAAGTGGTGTGAGGCTACATCTTAGAGAGGATTTGGGTTCTCAGGTCATTACAAAAAGAGGGAAATCAACTATAAACACAATTATTTTTTGAAAAGCCCTTAGTTAAATTGCCCTCAAAATACAATCTGTGTTTTAGTCACAGTGTATTTTATACATTGTATTTGTATTATACCATTTGTAGGACCAGAACTTCTTTTTTTTTTTTTTTTTTTAAAGATTTTTTTTATTTATTTGTCAGATAGAGAGAGAGCACGCAGGAGCGAGCACAGGCAGACAGAGAGGCAGGCAGAGGCAGAGGGAGGAGCAGGCTCCCTGCTGAGCAAGGAGCCCGATGTGGGACTCCATCCCAGGACGCTGGGATCATGACCTGAGCCGAGGGCAGCTGCTTAACCAACTGAGCCACCTTGCCTCTTCTCACTGCCCACCACCCCCTGCCCCTGCTATGTTGGAACCAATTGCTGTGTTTTGGCTGAACACCAAGTGAAATAGTTTTGCTTGCATCAAAGAGTTAGGGTTTTTGTTTTTTTTTCTTTAATAAAATCCATCTTTTAATTTTAAAAAATTACCCTCATCTGGCTGTGTGAATAGTGAATTTGTAGAAGTTAAATGTGCCCATGAGGTGAAAGAAAGCTTTCATTGCTTTTGTGTCTTGGTAGGGTCCTTGCCTTGTGCCCTGATTTTCTGCTTTAGCTAGCAGAAGAGAGAACTTTGAAGAATTTTGAATTTAGCCTGGCTTTGAGAGATGGATAAGTGTTGGTTGAGTGAAATTAGTATCCTCTCAGTAGTACGTAAGAAGCAGAGGAAGAGACAGACATGGGGCAAGAATGTTCGATACAGACAGGTCTTCAGTATAATCCATCTCAGTCATGTATGTGTTTGTGTGTAAAACCTTATTTTGTATAAATGCACAGAATCTGCATTATAGAATAATTGGAAAATGGAGAATCATATTGTTTAAATATATAGGTAGTTCTAATATGAATCATTTCTTATAAGGTGTTGTTTTTTTTTTAATTGGAACTTAAAATGTTTTTTCTTCTAGAAGTAATGCTGGTAAAGTGCTTACGGCCATTTCTACCTTCAGCCTTATTCAATTCATAATGTAATGAGTATTTTTATTTAACCCATAATGTAGCTGAAATATTACTGGTAGTACTGTGCTTTATGGTAATAGGCTTTCTTGTGTTGCCTTGGAAGCCTAGTCAATTTTATAGGAAAATGCAATTTGCTAATCTAGTAAAAAGAGAACTGGAAATAGATTTCCACTTAACTCCCCCTTCTCTTTTGTTAGAGTCACAGTTGACTGGCTTCCAGAGAAAAGGGTAGCACCATTATATTTCCATTCCCCCCCCCCCCCCCC
>ML096247.1:0-15924 GCA_003697995.1 Taxidea taxus jeffersonii
TGAAGAAGTCAATGAAATGAGTCATTATTTTTAAATGACATTTATAAAAGAGAGAATGGAACCACTTTCCACCAATGGCATACGTGTGACTGAGAAAAGAAGGCTGGCTCTATTGTAGAGATCAATTAGAAAGAAGGCTGGCTCTATTCTAGAGATCAAATAGAAAGATCCCCGAAGATATACTAATGATATTTTGAAATCAGCTCTGTCCTGCCTGGTGAGATACGTGGCCCAGCCAGGCCTAAATGAGCCCCCACATTCTGAACTAGAAGGGAGAGAAACTAGCCAGTGCAAATATGCTTCCAGCTCTAAGATAGGATTCTGTGACTTGGCTTAAGAGGAAAGGGAGTGGGAGTAGTTGCCAAAATACTAATGTCACAAGCACCTGGCCCTTAGTTTACGGACCAGAATGGCCCATGACAAAGTTCCCAGATGTCTTGTGCTCTAGGTGAGTAGCTTTCCGCAAAGCAAATTTGATTAATGTTTCTATCCACAGCTCTCCTCTCAAGTCCAGGCTTGGTTACCAATTCTGGCATTGAAAGCTTGAGTTCTAAATCAGCTAGTAATAATATGAGATTTTTTCACTCTTGACTTTACTGTCCCATTTTCCTGCAACAATAAGGTCCAGAGTTGAAAGAATTTCCATTATGTCAAAGGCTGCCTTTGAATCAGTCTTGTTTACTAAATTCTTCCCTGGGATAGACTCATCATTCCAATATGAACATCTTTATACAAAGTCTGTTTTCCAGATATCTTGAACCTTCCCCAAGTCCAGCTTATATAAAGTGTGAATGTTCCATGTTAATGTAAAGTACTCCTACACTCTAAACATGAAGTAACTCAAGACCCTGACAAATCTGTATGTTATCCAAAATATGTTTGCAGATTTTTCCCTCTTGCCTATAAAATAGCATTAAAGGAAATGTCTCGCTCCATAAATATAACTGTCAAGAGTTTAAATGACTTACACTTCATCATCAATCACTAAAATCATAAACTGCCTTTTTTTGTCCAGGGCTGGGATTGTAGTATAGTCAGCATATTCAACAGATATTTGAGCAACATGCTGAGAAGATGCAACCACTAGGTTTTTAATCAACCTTCCCTAAGGGGGACCACAGCATATATTCATTTCCAGATATAATTTCTATATTAGAAGTGTGAAGGCTAATTTTATGTGTCGACTTGATTGGGCTATGGGATACCCAGATATCTGGTCAAACATTATTTGTTGTTTCTATAAGGGTGTTTTTGGATGAGATTAACATTTAAATTGGTAGACTGAGCAAAGGCAGATTGCTCTCCATATGTGAGTGGGCCTCATCCAATCAGTTGACAGCCTGAATAAAACAAAATATCTGATTCTTCACCAAGTAAGAAAGGATTGTTCTGGCCTGAATGCCTTCATACTGGTACCTTGGCTTTTTCCTGTCTTTGAAGTTGAACTGAAACATTGGCTTTTCCTGAGTCTTTAGTCAACCATCCTTCAGACTGGAACTACACCATCCATTTGCTCTTTTGGGTCTCCAGCTTCACCAGCTCACCCTACAGATCTTGAAACTTATCAACCTCCATAATCATATGAGCCAATTCCTTAACTAAATCTCTTTATATACACATCCTATTGGTTCCACTCCTCTCAAAAATCCTGAGTAAAACAACACATAAGGTTCAACAGACTATTCAGCACATAAGATTCTATTCACTAAAAGAGGACTCTGGAAAGATGGCAGAGTAGAAAGCACCAGGGATCTGTCTCTCCACCCAGATAACAATTGCATTGACTGAATCTCTCTGATACAACTATTTTGAAACTCTGGAGTCCTTGAAGGCTTGCAATTTCCAAGGGAAGAGTTGGATAGTAAATTGCAGTTAATTTTAGTCAATTTCAGTTCTTAGCAGAGTAGTAACTAACCATTCCCTACACCATCCTATGGCAGGCAGCTATGCCAGTGTTCCTGGAGCAGCCTGCACATACTTTGATGGAGCCAGGCTAGGCAAAAAGGATGTTGTCCTCTAAACATTGGAAATCTATGCTCTGCTCATTGATTGCTGCTTCTGATCAGAGAGGTACAGACAAAGAGGTGGGCAGCCATTGTTGTTTCACTTCCCCTCTGTTGTTGCTAGCCCCTCCTCTGCCAGCTAAAGTGAATTCTAGGGGATTTAAACTTTTCAGTTTTTCTCCTTTCAGAAGCCAGACGTTAAAGTCTAAGACATACAAAAACACCTGCATATTTGGAGAAAATTAGAAAGTAACTGCACATGCCCATGAAAAAGCTCAGAAAAGACTTTAGAAGGCCTTAGGTTTATATCTCAACTGATCCTTAGTGTAGAGAGACCTACAGTAATCAAAAACAAACAAAGAAAAAACAAAGACAATAATAAAAACCAGTAAACCCTGGGGAAGAGTGAGGATCTGATTTCCAGAGTCACCCTGGTATGTTCAGTGTAAAACAAAAAAGCACAAAGTATACAAAAAAATAGGAAACTGTGGCTCATTTATAGGAAAAAAAATCAATAAACAGATCTCCTAGACAAAGACTTTAAAGCTCCAGATAAGAGCTTTAAAATGCTCAAATTTTAATTTTAAAATTAAATTTTATTTTTTTTTAAAGATTCTTTATTTATTCATTTGAGAGACAGAGATCACAAGCAGGCGGAGAGGCAGGCAGAGAGAGAGGAGGAAGCAGGCTCCCTGCCCAGCAGAGAGCCCGATGCGGGGCTCGATCCCAGGACCCCAGGATCACGACCTGAGCTGAAGGCAGAGGCTTTAACCCACTGAGCCTCCCAGGTGCCCCTAAAATTAAATTTTAAAATTTAATTTTAAAAGCTCCAGATAGGAGCTTTAAAATGCTCAATTTTAAAATGCTCAAAGAACTAAAATAAGTTGTGGAGAAAGTCGAAAAAGTGATATGTGAACAAAATGGAAATACCAAATGATAGAAAGTTTAAAAAGAAACAACAACAAAAAATCTGGAGCTGAAAAGTACAGTAACTGAAGTAAAAAAAAAAGATCACTGTAAGGATTCAAAGGCAGATTTGAACAGGCAAAAGAAAGTATCAGTGAACCTGAAGATGGAACAAGGGAACCTATCAAGTGTGAGGAACAGAAAGAAAAAAACTGAAGGAAGGCAAACAGAGCTCAAGAGATCTGTGGAATACCATATCTAATCCAGTAGAACTAAGATGTGTAAAGAAAATGTAGCATCCTTTTTTATCCTTATAAATTCAATCTCTTCCAGATTGTGTCTGATAAATGCTCAGTCTTTAAAGCTCTCTCCTTCTCTCTTGCTCCTACAGAACATGTCATCTTAGAGTACACAGGCACTGATATGACTTCATGGTGGCCGGGGGTAGGGAATGTGGCATCTTGGATCCCATTCACCATCTGAGTTCTTACTGGTTCCTCCTGCGGGTCTGCTAATTCCTGAACTGACCTGCTAAGGTGAAACTGAACCTGTCTTTAGAGCACTGTACTGGCATTCACTACTGAAGTCAGTAACAGTAGCCAATTATCTCTGGTCTTGAACTCTTTCAGATCCCCCATTATACTCTTTGTCCAGTCCCCAGTCTTCCAAACAATCTAGTCCCACCCCCTTATTTCTCTGACTTCTTTTCTGTCATTCTTCCCCTTGCCTACACTTCCCCAGCCACACTGACTTTCTCTCTGTTCCTTGAACACACCTGGTATGTTCCTGTCTCAGGGTCTTTATACTCTAGCCCTCTGTCTGGGATCATGGTTTGTTCCTTCACTATATTTGAGACTTTGTTCTGATGTCACCTTCCATATAATATATTCTTTGACCATCTTATTTAAAACTGAACACCATTCCTGAGAGCCCATAGTCCCTTGTTTATTTATTTCCATGGCACTTATCACCATCCAATATAACATATGATTTACTTACTTTTATTGTCTGTCTCCCTCCTTAAGAATATAGGCTCACTGGGGGCACCTGGGTGGCTCAGTGGGTTAAAGCCTCTGCCTTAGGCTCTGGTCATGATCCCAGGGTCCTGGGATCAAACCTCGCATCGGGCTCTCTGCTCTGTGGGGAGCCTACTCCCCACCCCCCTCTCTGCCTGCCTCTCTGCCTACTTGTGATCTCTGTCTGTCAAATAAATAAATAAAATCTTAAAAAAAAAAAATATAGGCTCACTGTAGTGATTAGGGCTGGCAAATGGTGTAGAGAACTCTCAGTTAATGTGGTACTTGCTGCATGACCCTGAGAGTCAATGAAGTGCATCAATCCTTTAGGAAAAGTTGAGCAATGAATGACTGAATAAACAATAAGATTTTGTACTGAGTCAGTAACATGCTTTCCCCACCCATTCCAATCTTTCACTTTTCAGATTTCCACATTTTCCTCATCTCTGTCTCTACTGGCTTTCATTTTTAAACTCCAAAGGTACTAGCAAATGACAAAAATGTCTTAATTTTCATCAAAAACTTATTGAAGGCCTACTTAAATTTTTGTATTAGTGAAGGTAAACACTGGCTGCTGTAACTAAAACATTTTAACCAAATAGAACCTTACTCTTCACTGACATTATCAACCCACAGTGTTATATGCAGCTGGCATGTGGGTTTTCCCCACAGAGGGGTTTTTAAGGATCAGACATCTCCCAGATTAAGACTCCAGTTGCCCTATCAGTCACTCAGCAACCAGGCAGGAGAGGAAACAGGAGATGAGATAGATATTGGCTTCCTAACTACCTTGACTGCATACATCACTTCTGCTTACATATCATTGGTCAAAACTAGATCATGGCATAACTGGATGCAAGGAGCCATGGAAATTGTAGTTTCCGCTTGGGCAACTGTTTCCCTGTGCTGATTCTATGCCATGGAAGGAAAAGCACAGATCTTATTTCCCATTTAGCTTTTTCTACCATTGCTTGTTGTATGGTGTGTAGGCATTCTCACATACATTACTTCATTAATTCCTTCAACATCTTTATCAGGTATTAATATCATTCCCATTACATAGAGGAAGAAACACACCCGGAGATAAAAACCGACCTCTCAAGTCTTTGGGATGTGACTTCTTTCATGGAAATTTACATTCTTAATACTGTCTTTCCTGAGGTATAATGTATATACTGCACCATTCACCAACTTAAAATATACACTTCAGTGGTTTTTAGTATGGTCACAGAGCTGTGCAACCACCGCCATGGTCAATTTTGGAACATTTTTATCACCCCCAAAGAAATGTGTGCTCAGGAGCACCTGGGTGGCACAACTGGTTAAGTGTCCAACTCTTGGTTTTGGCTCAGGTCATGATCTTGAGGTCATGAGATGGAGCCCCGGAGTCGGGCTCCCTGCTCAGTCCAGAGCCTGCTTAAGACTTTCTCTCCCAATGCCCCTCCTCCCCAGTTTATATCTCTTCCTCTCTCTCTGTCTCTCAAACAAATAAATATTTTTTCAAAGTAAAAAGTAAAAATAAATTCAAAAAGAAACATACATTAGCATTTCCTTCATTTCCTCTGTAGCCCCTTTCAGCCCTAAGCAACCACTAACCTACTTCCTGTCTCTATAGATTTGCCTTTTCTGGACATTAACTCTATGTTGGCTAATTGGACATAATAAAATAAATATTCAGATGTAAGTGGAATCATACAATATATGGCCTTTTGTGACCACTCAGCATAATGTTTTCAAGGTTCACCCATGTTGTAGCAGGCATCAATATTTTATCTCTTTTTATTGCCCAACAATATTCCATTGTATGGATATACCACAAATTTGTTTATCCATTCATCAGGTGATAAACACTTGGACTGCTTCCATTTTTGCTTGTTATGAATAATTCTGCTATAAACATTTGTGAACCAGCTTTTATGTGAACACATGTTTTTATTTTTCTTGGCTCTATACTTAGAACTGAAACTGCCTGGTTATATGGTAATCTGTGTGTTATCGTTTTTTTTAAGAACTGCCAGGCTATTTTCCAAAGTGGCTATGCCATTTTATGATTTTCTTCTCAGTGTAGAGTTAGAGTGTTCTAATTTTTCCACATCCCTCCCAAAACTTATTTTTTTAACCTTTTCTATTATAGTGGGGTTTGCATTTTAAAGAATGACTGTTTCTGTCAACTTCAAGAATTATGAGTTATGGCTCAATTCCTCTAGTAAAAAGCTAAGTAAGAATGGAGGGGCTTGGGAGAGGGTGGCGGGGTTACATTATATGTTTAAATAAAGCTTAAAAAAAAAAAAAGAATGGAGGGGCTTAAGGAAAATTTTAAAGGATTTGTCTTCTGTGCTTTTTCTCCCAGGTATGTCTTGCCTTAATCTGCCATTTGGATGCCCAGAAATCTGAAGCTGGGTTGTGGGATTCCATGAATGTTTGCCCTCCTTGGGATTACCCCATATTGCAAGCTCTTCCTAATCATTCCTTTCTTGACACTCACAATAAATAATTGGATGTAGGAAATTTTGAACCTTTCGTTTAAACCCATCTATTTAGATACTGTTGACTTTCAGATATGAGAATCTTTTAACTCCTGTGTTTAGGAGTAGAAATCTTTACATCAAAATTATGCTTACCTGGATGAATACTCATTCATTAAGAAAGTATTTTTTAGAACTAATTTCTATTAAGCTACTTTAAAATTTAAAATTGATAAAAAAATTTTCCAAGGCATTAAGACATTTCTAATTATTTTCCCTTTTGGTTTTTAATCTACTGAAATTTTTTCATTGGAATCAGTTATTTTCCACATAAGGTTTAAGTGAAAATGTTATTGAACATGGTTTTTTCCCCCCCTTACTGTTCATATCAAATTTTTCTTGATTATAGTTTCTACAGTTGCATGTGTTCTTTTATGGTCATTATTTGTACCAAGTCCATTGGTCTCAGGTCAAATTATTCACACTCAAACTTAGTAAAAAAATTGGATTCTTACATCAATTTTTAGGCAATAATAAGTTTCAACATGTGCCAATTTAGCTGTTGGCAGTTTTATTTAGTGTTGATTACTTTTGCCAAGTCTAATTTTTCCCTGTGCAATATTTGCATGCTTCAATGTGAGCATCAAGACATGATTTGTCATCAGATTTTCATCTCTAACAAATTTTACCACATACAGTTTCAGCTATTGTCCTTTGTTTTGTGGTGATCATTCCTAACAGTAATATTTAGTATGAATTGGATAAAGGACTGACAGTTTGGATTTTTTTTTAAACTAACACATGAGAAAACTGTAAGAAAGTTCCCTCAGCTATGTCAAAGTTATTCTGCTGACTGGATTTCTCTGTCTTATGACCTAATTATCTAACATGTTTCCAATCAATTGTGTATTCTCTACCAACTATGCATGCTGATGACACAGCAACAGCAAATGATGGGATCAGAATATCCTTGGGGTTAAATGTTCTTGTGTCATGATGGCTAGGGGTTTAAACAACCCTGTGTCACAACTAAGATATCCAGTTTAATATGCCATTATGTCTGCTTCATCACTGGGATCAGTTGGGGAGCTTTACGTTTAAACATACAGACTCCTAACCTACCTCCTCCCATCCCTGCCTGTCCCTGAAGCAAATTATCACTTTATAAATCTGGGATAGTCTCCCAGCATCTGCAATTTTTTAAAAAGTTCCTTTAGTGATTTTTATGTCTATCCACAAAAGTTTGGCTGTCTTCTGGGCTAAGCCACAACCAGAAAAGGGCTATCTGTATGGGTCATGCCTATGTCACAATACTTCCATACCTTAAACTTACCAAAAAAGAGAAATAAGATATTAGGAGGGAAAAGGACACTGCTGGTGGCCAAGGAAGAATGAATGGGTGTCCTAACCAGAAGGATCTAGCAAAGATGTAAGAGGTGAGCAGATAAGTGGTCTTCAATTTGGAGGTCAAGAGAAGGAAGTGGAGGCAAAACAGCACAGTTCAGAATCTATGTGCTCAAACTGTCAGCACTGTGGGGTCTTGCCTTTTTCACAGCCCTTGTTCTACTTTGACTGGTCCCGGGCAGACTTTTAAGGCTGGACAAGACAGTGCCTTGCTCAGTAACTAAATCATCAGGTAACCTGATACAGCAGATATAAATCTCAGTCTACAATTCAAAATTGGGGAGAGGGATAGAGATTTATTTCCTGTGATTCAAGTTATTTTCTATTTTTGAGATGCCTATTCCCTATAGAAAGAAAAATAAGTTCAGTCAGTTTAAAGTTTGTCCTAAAGCGGGTCTGAAATAGGATGGCAGGACTGTGGTTTCAGTGCCAACATATTTTGAAGGGAAGCCTGTTACATCACCTGCAGAGGCAGATGGACCCTCACCCAAAGTCCAGTTTGGATGTTGCTACCGATGTCATCACACATATACCAAACAGTTGGGAAAAGGCTTATTTTTTACATAACTGAGATGTCTGGGAGGGCAGGGGAGGCCTCTCAACCAAGTCCAAAGTGAAAAAGCAAGGAAGAGAGACTGGTATAGATTTTTAGCAGGGTTGAGGGGTTGGGGCTGAGGATGTGAGTCCCCATGCAGCAGGAACTTGAGGTTTTGCTGGTGCCAGAACAGTGAGCACTTGGGCCTAGGCAAGATCAACTGGTGCGGATGTGGTACAGAGGAGAAGAGGAAGAGGTGAAATTTAACAGCTGTCAGCAGTCAAATATCAGAGTCCAAGTCTTCATTATAAAGTCATTCGTCTTTGATTTCACTTGTCTACACAGAAATCTTCTGAAGCAACCAGCATCTTGCCTGATACTTGATCTGTAATAATAATTATTATTATGGCTATTTTTGTTAATTACAAAGTCCCAAGAACTGCCCTGTTTTACATGGACATTTCATTTAACCCTGACTGGATTCTGAGGACACAGGTACTATTATTACCCCACTTTACAGGTGAGGAAAGTGAGGCACAGAGTTAATGGCATCTGCTTCTCTCTGGTAAGACTCAGAGCCAAGACTCCAACTCAGACTGTCTGGTTCTTTACCTCTATTTCCTGTCCTCCTTGTTCTTCTCATCCTACCCCAGCATGATATAACCGAGCCGCTTTGGTGCATGAGAAGTTGTACAAGTCTGTCCCTACCTCTAGAGCTTGCTGCTTCCATGTGACTCTAATCCTGGAAGCAGGGCTCTGAGCCCCACTCTGCAGAAACAGACCAGCCAAGATCCTGGCAGAAATCCGATGCACTTCCTAACTGGATAATTTAAGATTTTGTAAAGGAACTGTTTACAAAAATGTGAGCAGAGGTTAGAAAAAGCAACAAAGGAGGTGACAGGGAGCCATCACCACCCTACATTCATCCAGAATAAATGAGGGAAGGAAGTGGCTACAGGAACCAAAAAGTGACCAGTGTGGAGAGGGCCATCTGACAGAAGCTGTGGCCTTTAGTTAAAGAGCACTGCTGGGAAGGCAAAGGAAGAAATACCCCATTCTTCTTTTCCTCCTGTTCTCCAGATGTCTTGCCAATGTCTTCTACTGGCCAAACCCAATGAAAGAATGGAGGGCAAGGAAATTGTTCATATAGTCTATATGGATAGTCACCCAGGGCACCAGGTAGGATGAAAGGTGGGAAGTGGATCTGTGGAGTAAAGCAGATAATCACCATGGTAGGCTTCTATCACTGTTTTTATCATTCCTCCTTATTATACTTTTATCACTCCTCTTCCCTTCTCTTCTCTCCCCAGGCTAGGTAAATAACAAACTGACAAACACAAACACACACACGGACAGGAAGCTGTCAGGGACAGGAAAGCAGTGCTCACACTCTCTCTCTCTCTCCACTCTACCTCCACATTTCTTAGTGACCTAGTCAACTGCAAATACTACAGTGTCTGCCATATATTGGCTTAAATACAAAAAGGTTTATCTGTCTCACATAACTAGTTTTATGACCCAGTGGGCCATCAAGGGCCCCAAGTCTCTCCATCTTTCAGCTCTACCATCCTTGATATTTCGGCTTTCATTCTCACTCTGGTTGTCTTATGGTTTCTAAGATGGTTGCTCCTCCTCCAAACATCACATCTATGAACTGTGTAATAGGCAGAAAAAAAGGATAAAGGAAAAGACTCTCAGAAATGGATCATTTACATCTCATTGCCTAGATTGAGTCCCATGACAACTTTGGACTACAAGAGAATATGCCCTGCATGTGGTGTGAGTTGAGAGAACTGGAGTTCCCTTGAAAAGGGTAGAGGGGCAGCTGGGTGGGTCAGTAGGTTGAGTGTCTGACCCTTGGTTTCATTTCAGGTCATGATCTCAGGGTTGTGGGAATCAAGCTCCTTGTCAGGCTCTGTACTCAGCTAAGAGTCTGCTTGAGATTCTCTCCCTCTCCTCTACTCCCCCCACCCATGCTCTCTCATTTTCACTCCCTCCCTCCCTCTCTCTCTTTCAAATAAATAAATAAATCTTAAAGGGCAGAAAGGAAATAGACACTATGTAGGAAACTATCAGTGCCTGACATTCCATTTTTATCTGTATCACAAATCTGCTCTGCTCTCATTACCCCTTAGGCCTTTGGAAATCAAATCCAAAAAGAGACTTACAGACTTAGAGAGAATATACAGTGAAGCACATGATTGCTCCAAAGTTTATCACGGGTTTATCACATCTTCTTGCAGGTGGCGTGAACATGTGACCATCTTCTCAACAACTGAATGTGAGCAGAATGTGTGCCCCTTGAAGTTGGGTCTTAAGACAAAAGACCTTTGTTACTATATATCTTCTGCTCCTCTCTACAGTCTAAAAGCCAGTGCCTCTGACCAGCTTCTGCTATGGTCTAAAGGATAAGGGACCAAGGAGATAGCATACCTCTAAATGTCTACGTTGATCAGGAACATACGCAAATCTGGACTATTAAATCCAGGACTGTTACGGAAAGAAAAAAGATTCTTTATTGTATAAGCTACCGCCTTTTGGGGTCTCTATATTACAGCTTTTATCCTACCTAATGTAGTTTCTGTCCCAAACATGATTCTCCAGGATGGTTACAACCTCATGCAGGGCTGTGCTTGGGTTTATTTGTGATATTTTCCTAGGTTTCCCCCAAATCAGTGGTTGAATTCTTGCCCTCATTTGCTTGTCATTACTCATTTTCCCAGGGCTCTTTCTCTTTTCCAAACACTATTCTAGCCTTCCCACTTCCCCATCCAGAGTTCAAACGAGAAGGGAGTAAATTATTTTTGTGGATTAGCAGCCATTGTTTGGGCAGTGTGGATTTTGTTGAGGATGAAGATAAACAGTTAGGAACTAAAATTATGGGCAAGAGGGGTATGGAGCAGCACCCGAAGGAGACCAGCACATATGAAAGCCACACTGAGAAATTCTCACTGTCCCTCCTCTAGGTCAATGGGTAGAGTCTCATCATTTAATTTAGTCTAGGCTCATTCATTGCTCTAGATCTATGCTGCTTGAGACAATTAGTCTCAGATTCTTTGGTATGACTGCCATCGGGGTTTTTCTTAAAATTATACCTCTTTTCTCTGACCTCCTACAGAATCTTGCCTTCGTAATTCAATTTAATCATTTATCAAGTGAGTGCCTGAGGTATTTAAAATTCTGAAAAGAATATAGTAGATGACTGTGGAGACAAGCATGGACATAAGAATTATGAGAAGGCCTTGGACAATGCCTCTTAGCCAAGATCCTACCCATCTGTAATTATCCCAGAAAAAATCCTATCTCCACCCAGAGTCTATAAAGAAGACTTCTGTATTGATGTCCTATTGACATCATAGGGATGTGTAACACTTTTGATTCTCCTCATTTACCCAGAAAAAAATAATACAATTGAAGTATTTAGAAAAAGACTATAAAACTTTAAGAATCTCAAAGATGGCTACGAAAAATAGGAGAAAGAGATGAAGAGGTATATTGTCAGTTACTCTTAGAATGCAGGGGTCTTGAGCTGAAGATCTTGGATAAAAGGATCACTATCCAGCAGCCCACTGCTAGGTCCAAATATCAGAATAGCTATCACCTTTGTGATGTCACCCCCTGGAAGATTCCAAGGGATTCTCAGTTTTAGATCTCCTGTTGACACAGAAGTCCAAGAGGTAGATGTATAATAACTTCCTAGGGGCACCTGGGTGGCTCAGTGGGTTAATGCCGCTGCCTTCGGCTCAGGTCATGATCCCAGGGTCGTGGGATCGAGCCCCGCATCGGGCTCTCTTCTCTGCAGACAGCCTGCTTCCTCCTCTCTCTCTGCCTTTCTGCCTACTTGTGATTTCTGTCTATCAAATAAATAAATAAAATCTTAAAAAAAAAAAAGAGGAAAAAAAAATAACTTTCTAACTGGGAGACAGGGATCCAAGGATTGATTCCCTGGACTTTTACTGCAGTGTATGCAATTAGCAACACTTGATATGGTCCTTTCTAATGAAGTTTGAAAATAGTCTTATGTTCTTGTCATTTTCTTTAATCCAAGACCCAAGTGTGAAGGTCGTGCAAGAGTTCCTGTAGATTAACCTTTGGAAAAGCTGCTTGGACCTGTTGATTATAAACTTGAGTATGCTGTTAATCCCCTATAGTATTTTCCCATGTTGGAGGGTGAAAGAACAGTTAGGATGGGGGTGAGATCTCTACATGCACTGAGTATCCAGGGACCATTTCATATGAAGATTAGGGCCATGAAGTTTAAGTATAAAGCCTTTGGCCTCAGCAACTTAAGTTCCTCAGATAGTTTTACAAGTCTCAGTTGGTACTTCTATCACCAAACAAATAGATGGGTATTGCCAAGTGGAAAACACAAAATCTTAGAGTTTCTTCGCTACTATCAAAGCAGTTGCTTTATGGCAATGAAAGTCTTCTAGAAGTCCAAGAAATAGAAACACAATAGCAAATACACACTCATAACCACATGAGGTGAGTGACTGAATGAAATCTATCTGTAAATAGATGTGCAAAAGATCCGAAAGATTTTGGGTTGTGTTTTTACCGCAGCTTTACAATTATCTCAAGACAGTAGATTTGACAGATGGGAAACACACCACAGATAGCCTCTACAATCTTACCGAAGTGTCCACAACAATGCTTATTGATGATGTTTTTAAGATTTCCTTTCCGTAATGGGTCATAGCATGTAACACTTTTTGAGAAAATCCACTTCAGTATCTTGATGCAGATCAAAAGAATATCTTGGTGTCACCATAGCTACCTGGAAGGATAAAAAATTTAATCTTTTCTAATACACTTCTTTATAATCAAATGCTGATACTAAAATTAACTCAAGACCTAACGCGGATACTTAGGAGTTAGTTTTGACTTTGACTCTTAGACTAGTTGGAAAGCCTGAAGGTGTTAAAGCAACTCATTTAGTATAGTAATCTGCTATTACCCTTTGTTGCTTGAGTCTGCTTTTTACTATGGGGCCCAACCTTAATATAGTCAATTCCTTTGGAAAAACAAAGCATCTAATAGGAATTTTATGTGACTACCATGTTTAAATGAAATACCAGATGCAGTTAAACCACATTGCTTCCAAAGCACACAAGAATCATGAGCTATCCCAAAAGCATATTTACTATCTGTATAGATAGGTCCTCTCTTATCTCTACCTAATTAGCAGGCTGTAGTAACTGCTACAATTTCAGCAACTTGTACAGATCTGGCCCCTGGGAAAGGATAATATTTGAGTGAGTTGCCATCACATACTAAGCCTAACAACCTCCTTGTTCTGTTCTCTAATAGGCTCCATTGATAAGCATCTCTAAATCTGGGTTGTCAAAGAGTTTCAAAAAGATCAGAGTGAGGTAAGGAAAATTCCTGAATAAGTGCATGACAGTCATTAGGTTTGTTTCCTCCTCTGGGAGAGAAAGAAAGCTGGGGGAAGAAGAGTCTAGGAGGTACAGCAATGGATAGAAATACGTGTGAGTGAGAAGAGGATTTCACAGAAGGTTAATCTAGAAGTAGAAAAGCATTGAGTGTTTTCAGTCGAGAGTAAGGTCTGAATGACATGAGGGACTGTAATGTTAAGAGGAGATCCTAAAACTAAGTCAATAGAAGCCTCAATTAACTATGCAGCTGTTGCTACTGAAGACAAACAAAGAGTGTAGACTTTTGTTATAGGTAAAGTGAGAGGCTATTATGAGTGGTGGGTGTCAGGAGCCCTTTGGGCTATTGAGTTAAAACCCTCAGAGTTTGTCTTTGGATGCTTCATATACAGTAGGAGGAAAGGTCTATGATAATTGGAGAGTACAAGCATAGGAGCTTTTGAAGAACACTTTTTAAATTACAGAAGGCACTAGGTGAGTCTCTCCCAGGCAAAGGCTCTAGTACTGGGAAGTTTATCTGTACCAAAATAAAATAATCTCTTCCATGGAGTTTCAGAAAGAGTTTGCCCAGCCCACATTTGAGTAGCACTCCATTTGCAAGGTAGATTTCACTCCAACAGATCTACCAGAGTGGAATCATTGTGTAGAAAGCATGTTGATTAATGATAGGAGATTCCTAGCATTGAAATGTTTTAGCTACTCCAAGGAAGGAATGATGGAAAGGTGGGTTTATGGTAAGATGTATAGGTCTGATATCAACAAAAAAGGAACATCCTTGGTTTTTTGTTTTTTTTTGCAATTGTATGGAAATTTCTTTCTTTTGTCTTAAGGGCAATTTTGGACAAACTGAAGGATCTACTTACTCAAAAGGAAGTAATTGTGTCGCAAAAATTTGGTCCTTTATTATTTTAGATTCTGTCCTCTAATTCAAGGCAGAGCAAACATTTTTCCAGTATCCTTTTTCCTTATAATATCTACACATATCTTTGTTTAGTTTGGCTATAGAGATGTTTTTGTTCCGGGTTTATCTAATTGCTTAATTGTGAAGAGTTGCTAATTGAATCTATATATTTTTTTTCTGAGCCAAAGTATCTTCAAAGTGCTCAAGTTCTTGTAGTCCAGAGAGAAGGCTGTCTACCATTCAATTGTCTATTTCCTAACTAAATCTGCCACTTCAGTTTTAAGACCATCAATACGGAGGTGGTTAGGGCGATTGTGATATCTTTGCTCCCACTGAGAAAAGAGTGTTGTGGAAAATAGTAGTTAAGCTGTCTCTGAAATTAAGGATGGATCTGAGTTTTTGCCCCCCTTACGTAACTGGATTTTTGACCAATCGATTTTGACAGGAAAGGTCTCAGGAATAGCTGCTAAGAGAGCGTGTCTGGTTTTTACACTTTTTATATCTACCTGCAGTTAAATTTCATCCCACTTTTTTCCTATCATTTTAGTAGTCAATCCATAATGCTTTTCAAATCAAGTTCAGCATCTCTGCTTACCACAAAGAGATGAACTAATTGAAAGAGATCAAGGACTCCCTGTGTATAAATTCCTAAGACAATACTTAAATTCCTAAACTAACTTTTGTCTTCCCTAAGAAGGGATTAGAAAGTTCTTAGCTACATTATGGAAATCTGACCTTGACCAAGGTTTAAAGCTGTGAAACAATTTCCATCTACATTAAAAGATATTGAAGAGATATTCTTCAGTGAGAGGACTGTATTTAGGAAGGGACAGTGGAGAATAGGAAAGGGGGTTGAGAGAATGTACAGGAAGATGAGGAGGAGGAACAGAACATGGGGAAGAGGAAGTGAGAGGGGGCCAGGAGGAAAGTCAATCCAAAGATGGGGCAGAAAAGAAAAAAGAGAATTTAAGTTTGTATTTTTAGATGATACACATTTTTATTAGCTTTTCCTAAGGAGTCCCTAAGTAATTTTATAATTTTGCTGTCTTTTAGAAGATTTTTGTCTTTAAGAGGCCTCTTCTTATCAGTTAAAACTTGTTGACCATTAAATATTTGGAATCTTTGAATCCTTTGATGGTAAGGTGCCAATCAAATGGATTGTCTCAATCATATCCAAGTTCTCCACGGTGGTCAGTAAAGTTCTAGAACACTCATAGGGCTTCCACAATTTAGTGCTATTGGCTTTATAATGTTAAACCTATATGCAAGTGGCCTGAACAAACTAACAAAATTTCCTTGGC
>ML096247.1:16324-29012 GCA_003697995.1 Taxidea taxus jeffersonii
TAGGAAAAAGCGTTGGTTCTTCTTACATAAACTTCGGTTGAATATAACTTTCTCACGACATTTCAGCTCCCCACCCCAATCTTGGATAGAAATAAGTGAAAAGATAGGACCAAAAGAAGAGACAATGTTGAAAGATTTTCCAGATGCTTTAAAACCCTGGAAAGCATTCAGTTCTGGTTTGATCTTGGGTATAAGTTAGTCCACTCGTTTTTCTTCTCTGGATCATACAGCTGGTTCCTGAACTGAATGTTCATCCATGCCCTTGTGAACAAGTTCCTTGTGAACAAGTTCCACAGCAGTTAGAGGTGAAATTATTGGAGAGGCTTCCATAAATCTGAGTCATTGCAGGGAAATTGTGTTACTTTTGTCCTTTTTCCTCTTCATGATTGAAAAAATTTTAATAAAAGCATTGTTTTTGCCATAATTTCAAAGAAGGTCATAACATTTATGGATCTTGGCAAAAGCATCATTTAAGCAACAACTTATTCCAACTTTGAGACAGATGTAGTGTAACATGCTGTAGGTGTTACTTGTCTGTATTTAAGAGTCTCATGAAATACAAAACCCATTCATTATTAAATTTTAGTCTTGTTTGAGGTTTATTTGAACTTGTTTTTTCAATGTGCATGGAACATATAAAAATTGGCTTTGTCCAGAACATCCATTTAATTGCTTTAGACTGCTTGGTGAGTGCACTGCGCACCAGGCATGACAATGTTTTGTGTTAGGAGAGTGTAGTTCTGCAATAGCAGAAAAACAAGGATAATATTATTACAGTTTAATACAAAATTCCTTAGGTCTGGGTCACTGATGATCATTACTTTATTCGTGTATCCCTGAAAAGGCTTAAGGATTGATTATGCACTTTTCTGCACCAGCTGGTTCTTTTGGAATATATATTTCTTCTCTTCCATTTGCCATTCAGCTACTACATTCCACCAAGTCAGTATTCAGAACATTTTTCAACTGTCTCAAGAACATAAACTGTAGAAGTTCTGTAATTTTTAGTGCTATACTTTAAAAATTATACAGAGATAGATTACTTTTTTCTGTATCTAAAAGGGTCTACTTAGAGGAACTCCACTTAACAAGCTTCTATCAAGTTAAGTGACTAGAACTGTGATACATACTATAGATACAGTTTTTTTCCCCGCAAAGGTAAGATTAGTGTATTTGCTTATACATACAGGAATATTTAGGAGAAAGATATAAGAAAAATTAGAAAACAAAACAAGACTTTACAAACATGTCAAATTGGAGGTTCAGGTAAGCCTTCAGTTAAAATTGTTACATAGGTAAGAAAAATAGGTAAATTTTACCTTCCTTTGCTCTCCTCATCCTTCTTAATGACGTTTTGTCTCAGCTGTAGACACATTTATTCAGTTTAGTTGTATAAACTAATTCACACTAAGGTCATCTTGATGGAAATCACTAAATATTTGCTGAACATCTCCCATGGGCCAGACTCTGTACTTGAGACTCTAAACTTTCTTTCTTTAACCTTCAAATCATCCCCCAAAAGTTAATGTTTTTTAATAAGCTTTAACTGTAAGCTTATTAAAAATGCAGACTCTCAGACCTACTAAATTGGAATCTGTATTTTAACATAATCCTCAAGTGATTCGTAAACATATTAAAAAATCTGAGATACAATCATCTAGAGTAGTGGTTCAACTTAATCAGAATCACTGAGGTGGTTTGTTATCAGGTCTACATTTGGGGAAACTCAGGTCCAGAGGATATAAAAGAACCAAGACTGATCTTTGCCTTTAAGCCTTTTCTAACATAGCTGGGGATCAAATCAATCACACATCGATTACAGAACAGTTAAATGTCAATCTGGGTGATTTCGACTATAATGCAGTCGTTTTGAGAAAGATCAGTGTGGAGTTCAGTTGTCAGGAAAAGTTCTGTTGCCTGGAAAGATGGTGGTACCATTGATTAAATTAAGAGAGATGGAAGGTAAGGCTGATTTGTAAGAAAAGATGATATGTTTCATCATAGATATATTGACTTAGAGAGTTGATAGATTATCAAAGAAAGTTTGTTCCACTGATAGTGGACACACATGATCCTACTGTAGCTAAAGCTAAAAATTAAAAGACTATCTTCCCCTTGAGGACAGGATCCCTACATTACTCACTCTTCTATCATCAGTCCTACTGGTATACCTGACACACAGGAGACATTCCATAGCTTTTTGTTGGCTTAATGAATAAATGAATTTAGATTTGTTCCTTAAAACCACGACCCTTCACAAATTTTCCCACTTAAAATGCATGTAGTCTTTGAAAGAAGACAATAGGAATAACCAAAAAACTTAACCCAAACATAAAACTTTAATAGTGGATTTTCAGGGCCTGAGGAAGCCAGAAGAAAAATGTTTTTGATAGGAGACATTTAATTTACTGTATCACCTATTGATAAGGCAAAGTATATGGGGAACTCTACACACATCTCTTCTATTTTTTTTAAATGTTTGTCATGTGTTCTGTTTGAAGGAAAATTGTTAGTAATCTTAAACACTCCCAGAAAGCTTTTAAAATTCAGTCGAACAGGGTGCGTGGGTGGTGCAGTCAATGAAACGTCTGACTTGATTTCAGCTCAGGTCATGATCTCAGGGCCTTGGGATCAAGCCCCTTGGTGGGCTCTGCACTCAGTATGGAGTCTCTCCCGCTGCTCCTCCCCCTCTGCTCGAGTTGTGTCTCTCTCTTTATAAAGAAATAAATCTTTTTAAAGAATGAAGTCAAACTTTATGATTTTCCCATTATCATTATTGAATAGCACTAGGTGCTACCGCATGCAAAGTCTCCTTCTCTAAGCCAAGAAAAACCTACATATTGTGGGAAGAGAGAAATGTGGTTGCTAGCCAATTCTTCTATAACCATCCATCACATCTTTTGATTTCCAGTCTTCCTTGGAGCCCAGTTTATATACATTATGTTGAGTTTGCTTTACTGCTACCATACACAAAGAGAATTCTTCTACAATAAACTAAAGTCATTGTCAGGGTCCATATATTCCATTGCTCAACTCATTCTTTGATCTTAAGGTAATATTTACTGACTTGGGGATCCCATGATATGATATGACATTACAACTGGATCATTCAAAATAATGAAAAAATTATTAAATATATGTTCTCTCTTTCAACAGAGTAAAAAAGGTGTAAAGAAAAGAAAGAACGATAGCCCATTCTCTTCCCCACTGAAACAGGGTGGATGAAATCACACAGTTTCAAAAAGCCAGCTTTTATGTCTGAGCTCCAATCCAATGTATCATGGTTTATTAATTTACAAGCAGCCTATAGTATATAAACAATCTGTGTAAAAAATCAATTAAGCTAATCCTCTTTGTAGAGGTTTCTAATTTGTTATGCAGCTTTCTTCTTTATTGTTATCATCAGACAGCTTTCATATTTAAAAACACATACTATATACTATACCCATACCTAGAAATGACTATCCCACTGATATTCTACCTTCTGAACCAAAAATCACCTACTCCTATTGCTTTAGAAGCTGTTATAAGAGAAGCACCTGCAACTCTTGACTACCTCATTGGAACAAGGTGGAGAAAAAAATACCTGAAAACCAGCTTAGGAGAGCTGACCCTAACCAGTTTCCTCCTTGGAATGACATTAATCCTAGACTCATTTAGGTTAGAAAAGCATCTTCCCTTTAAAGTAAATACCATTTTGTAAGTTATTTGACTATTTTCCAATTAAATTTTAGTACAATTTGCTTGACCTGGTTGCTTTCCTTGTCATGATGGATGGAGGTGAAAAGCATCCTGGTTTGGGAGTTTTGGCTGGATTATGGAAGGCGGGTACCTTGGCATCTGGAGCCATGGGAGTGGGGCCGGGGCCGGGGTGAGGGGTGGTCAGAGGTTAAAAGGTTGCAGTGGAGCACTTAGAGGAGTACAGCAGTTCTAAGAATTGAGGGTAAATGGCAAGAGTGAGTTATGGAAAGTAAGGTGAGGCAATGCCAAAATTAAATTTCATGCGTTTCAAATTTTGTTCCACTAATCTAAAAATAGAAAAATAAACTCTTTTTGCTCTTCTTCACACCCCTTCACACATCCTTTATTTTGGATTCCAGAGTTATCAAAAAAAGAGAGAGAGAGAGAGAGAAGGAGAGAAACTTTGTCTTGTCTTGATTCAGTTGGTAACCTCTTAAGTGTACAATGATCTCAAGCTCGTATTTTTTAATGATATGCTCATTCTCTAATTAAACTACCTGACAATCCAAAAGCTTCTTTTCCATAGAATTTACAAGTTACAGTGGTATGAAATAATGTACACAGAGGCTGGGAATATAATGGTTCGAATGTACATACCTAAATTTAGACATTTTAAAATATTAATGATACTCTCAGGATTTCAGCTCCAAAGTTGGTGAGATTCACTTTCCAGAAGGTCACCAAATAGTGTGTTTTTTCAGTTTAAGCCCTGGAGGAATACAAAGTTGCAAAATTCCAAGAAGATTAAAATCGTTGCATTGCTAAATTGAAAACTAATTCAACAAGAGCCAGTTGCACATTACACAAATTTCTCCACCACACCCTAATCCACCGAAACATATTGAACAAATCATTTGGCTAAAGAAGTGGGAACACTATTCACAATTATCTTATCATCAAGGGACAACTAGGGACAAACTATGTTCTAGAAATTGGAAACCAATTTTGAACCGTGTTGGAAGACTTCACTATACCGGGCAGAATGTCTTGCCTATGGCTTGTTGCCTATTGTCTATTGAATTGAGTGAAGTTGAAAAAAAAAAAAAAGGAAAATCCATCGTTGCTGTTTCAGCAGTAAACAGAAAGCAAAGAAGAGCTTTAGTTCAAAGAACCTTAGGGCTGAGAAACAAGTTGATAAATACATATATTTATGAATATTTATTTGTATATTTCTTCTTATGTTTATTTCAGGATTTATTTCATATTTTATATATATACTCCATACGAAATCAGATTAATAAATACAACTTTAAATTCCCTATCTTAGAGACATGATTGCTGGTTTGATTAAGTAGCCTTCAAACTGAATGTGTAAGTCACATAAATATTTTAGCCAGCCCGCCATTTGGGCTGTCCATGTGATGGAAAACAAATGTGTTATATGTGAGTCCCCTCTAGTTTTGACAGCATAGGCCAAATAATGTTTTTGAGAAATGTTTTACTGTGGGCTCTGGTTAGATCATAAGGACCCTGCCATTCATCCACACTCACGGACACGCTCAAAGTCCTTTCCAAAGCCATTTGTTTGCTTTCATGAAAGCACCTCATTTACTGCATAGTAAATCCAAGTAACGTTAGGTTATTAATTGGTATGGAAGTTTGCAGAGTATAAAGTTAAACTGTAGAAGTATTCTTCAAGACTACATGATTACAGAGAGAGAAAAAGAGGGAGGGTGTGCTGATGGGGTTTAGAGTTATCATAGCCAGTTTCAGAAGCATACATTATGCTCAAGAGTCTAGTATACCTGAGAACATGATACTCTCAATAGGAATTTATTTAGCTTCCAAATGATCCATTAAGAAAGTTATAAAGTACAAGAAATGTTCTCAACTACTGTTTAGCAAACAAATTTTTTAGTGCTTGTAGGTGAGCCCAAAAGACACCAGCGTATAACTATAATAAAATTACATGTCCTGGGACCTTTTGGCAAGATCATTTATATCTTATTTTGTTAGCCATACTTTTGAGGATTACCCAAGCTCTTTGCTGTTTGTACTTACTTTCCCTCCTCCAGGAAATAGAGGAAAGCATTCCCCCTGGAAAAGAAGCTTTCTTCCCTCCAAGCTAACATCTCCCATATCCATATATCACTTCTCACCTAATTCTAAAGATGTGTAAGAATAGGCTATAAATTTATTTACCTGCTAGGAGTCACTATGAGTAAAAGATAGCAAAGATGTTTCAAACTGGCAAGATTTTAAATTGTCTCTGGATCTTTATTTATGTGTATTCTTTGGAGATAAGTAATTGCTTGTTCTTTTAAAACATCTTTGTCTTACATTAATTTAAAAAGATATACGTACCCCATGTTTATTGCAGCATTATTTACAACAGCCAAATTATGGAAGCAACCCAAGTCCCCATTGATAGATGAACACACATACACACACACTCTTCTCTCTCTCTCTCTCTCTCTCTCTCTCTCTCTCTCTCACACACACACACACACA
The DNA here is from genome assembly GCA_003697995.1 of Taxidea taxus jeffersonii. Classification (NCBI taxonomy): domain Eukaryota; kingdom Metazoa; phylum Chordata; class Mammalia; order Carnivora; family Mustelidae; genus Taxidea; species Taxidea taxus. The sequence continues at coordinate 22,517 of ML096247.1, forward strand.
CACACACACACACACACAGAATATTACTCAGCCATAAAAAAGAATGAAACCTTGCAATGTGCAACAACATGGATGGATCTAGACAGTACAATGCTAAGTGAAATAAGTTAGAGAAAGACATACCATATCATTTCACTCATATGTGGAATTTAAGAAACAAAATAAATGAACAAAGGAAAAAAGGGACAAGCCAAAAACAACCTCTTAACTGTAGAGAACAGTTACCACAGGGGAGGTGGGTGAGGGAATGGGTGAAATAGATGAAAGGGATTAAGAGTACACATGATAAGTGCTGAGTAATGCATTTTATATGCCTGAAACAATATAACACTGTATGTTAACTATAGTGGAATTAAAAAAATTTTAATGGAAAAAAATCTTTGTTTTATTATCACCTAAATCTTGAACCTCACTTTAGGATTACTAGGTTTGTGTAATAAGGCCCAGTGGTTTCTCTTCAGCCTGGGGAATCATTATGAATAATGAGATTATTATTTATTATGATATTATCATGTAGATTGACTGGAAATTCTCTCCTAAGGCAAATTATAAATCTCTATTTAACTAGATCCAATGTTATTTACTTAAAATAAAGATGACAAGGAGTTAATTAATCTTTATATGATAACATATTGCCAAGAATGTTACATGCTTTAAAAATCTATAGCTTACCCCTTTCTGCCCAACTTGTTCCTGCAGAAAACAGGCACCCCACTCCAGTTACTCTGGTCTTCTAGAAGCCTGTGAATCTCCCTTTGCATCCCCAGGTCATTTGGACTCCATCCCCTAAATATTTCTGGAATGTATCCACAAACACAATGCCCATCTAGGACATCATTGACTGCCACCTGTGTTACGCCACCAGATCTGTCTCCAGGCTTGCTCTCCTCTTGACTATTCTCCAAATAGCAGCCAAAATAATCTTTCTAAAATAAATATAATTTTTTTACTCCTGCTAAACAACCATTCAATTACCTCCCTTAATCCTTGTGATAAAAGCCAAACTCCTCAGGGCACGTGAGTGGCTCAGTCTGTTAAGCATCTGAGTCTTGATTTCGGCTCAGGTCATGATCTCGGGGTCGTGAGATTGAGTGTGGAGACCGCCTGAGATTCTTTCTCTCTCCCTCTGCAACTCCCACCCCCCCAAAAGCCAAACTTTGGGACCTAAGTCCCTCCCACTTTGCCACCTGCTGCTCCCTCCAGTCTCATCTGCTGATCATCACCCATTCTCATTCCTTCGCCCAACTGCCACTTCCCTGGTCCCTCAAGTATATAAACTTAGTATATATACTAAGTTAATATCTAACTTAGATGGCTCTAACTTAGTATATATACTAAGTTAGATGGCCTACAAAGAACACCAACAGCTTCCTGTACCTAGTTCCCTAACCTAGCACAGACCGTATGTTTTTGATAACTGCTTGTTTAGGCTTTTCCTAATATACTCTGGAGGCAAGAAGAGAGTAGGGATTGGTCCATCTTTGTTCAGAACTGTATCCTCAGCTCCCAGCACTGAGCCTGACAAAACTTAAGTGCTCAGTAGATGTGAGCTGAACACCAAATCACAAAGAAATAGAAAAATACAGTCATTGGAGGGGAAATACCTCATGCCAATACAACAGACCAAGAGCAATTTCCTTTTAGCTAATGACTGATACAAAAAAGGAAAACAAAAATAAATGTATACAGGACAAGAAAAAGTAGTTCACAAAGTGTAAAAATAGGACTCTACAGTAGACATAAAAGCAATTATAGCCACACTTCAGTGAAATATCCTCTTTCCATGTAAAATGACTGGTAGATTTTGTTTTCTAATAGAATGCAATGCTAGCAGTTTAGCAAGGGTACAGTGAAAGGAATAATGCCATATAATTTAAGTTTAAATTGGTCCAAATGTTTTTGAAACAATTAATACATAATCTTAATGGGTATACCTCTCGGGAGCTCATCCTATACAAGCAATTCTAAATGTGAGAGATTTATAAAACTACACAAAGCAGCCTTACTTTCAGCAGTAAAAAATCGGAAACAATCTAAAAATTCAATAGGATAGACTACGGCAGACATGATGTACCTTTTTTTGGATTACTATGTAATTTTTATGAGAATGATTAAGAAGCAATAGGAAAATGTGTTTATGATATACCTAAAAATAATATAAAATTTTAAGCACAGTATGATTAAGTATATAAAAGCTAGGAATAAGAAAAGGCTGAAAACAGTTTCGGTTAACAGTCACAATTTTTCTGTTAATTCAGTGAAAACAGAACTTGTGCCTAAATTATCCTAAAATTTCCACTTTACTTTGTTCCTGTGAGCTATCCTTGTTATGAAGAAATAAAAATACTTTCGATTGGCTCTGATTTTGCTATTTTGATAGGTGTTTTGGGGAAAATGAGAGAAAGAATCACAATGACTCAAAACCATGTCATGTATTCATGTTTCCTTTGTTTGCATGTTACCATTATTCTTAAGAGGATAAAGAACTCAAGTTCTTTTGAAATAGTATCATAAAAAGTACCCAATGTGTTTCTTACAATCCATTCCTATATTCATAGAGAAAAAATTTAATGGTTGGAAATGTCTGTGTTGTAAACATGGTATAAAATAGGTTATTGCTTATCCTCCTGTAAATGGATACTACAGATTGATGGGAAACTTAGCTACCAAATTACAAAATCCCAGAAAAATGTCACCATACAATTTCCGAGGGATCCTTCTTCAAACAGGGATTGTGTAAAATCAGACAGCCAGATAGGATTAGTCATGAGAGATTTACTGGAGGAACTACCTGTGAGGGAAGATAAGGAAAAGAGCCAGAGGAGGCTGGACGACCTGTCAGATCATGATACAGGTCTGAGCCCCATGAAGGGAAGAGGGAAGAATGGAAGGATGGATAGAAGCATCTTAGACTGCAGTGCAATTCTGAGAAAGTGCATCAAGACTGTTGGGAAGTCCCTGAGAAAAGTCTCCTACCAGAGGAAGAGGAATCCTTTCTCTCCCAGGAATGGCCCTGCCTTAAGTATTTCTGCCATTGTTCAATCCCAGGCTTGAAGCAGCTCATTGTAAGTACGGCTTCCATGTGAATGCAGTGATACACTCAGAGCACAGAGGCTGGGCCCATCAGGAAATTATGCCCTCTGCAACAGGAGCTCCGAGAGGCTCTTTCTCATGGCTGCCCAGGCATTAATATTTAATCACATTCAGAATAGAGCATCTCACTTTATAAAAGAGCATCTATCCCAATGATTGCTCAAAGGAGCTACCCAGTTATTTGATGGCATTTTTTGATGTAAGATGACCTTGTGTTTCTCAGGACAACAGCCCCTGGCAATAATTAGGAAAGCATATATCTCCATTGTTTGGGTGGGGAAATGGAGATAAGGAGAAGCTAAGGGACCTACCGAAGCTAAAAATAAATACCAAACTAGAACCCAAATCACTGTTGTTTAGTATAAGAAGGTTCCTTCCCCTTTACATTCATATATGTAGAAATATAATAGAAATTTCAGGATGTTAGCAGAGATAACACGTAAACAACCAAGACCAAATGGCTCTCGAGATCACTGTTGCATATTATAAGAAAGGAGAGTTCACAGTTAAATACATTTATTTCAGAATAAAACCAGAAGACTCAGCTGTTTATTCATAAACTTTCCTGAGAGACATTGATTTTTCATCAATTCTTTCATTTTCCGACTAAGGTTTTCTTCAACAAATCTTAAGAGCACAAGCTCAATTTTGAGGTACAACCAAAAAAAAGAAATCTAGTGTCTTTCTGGTCACCGGACACAAAGAAGTTATTATTATTTTTGAAGATTTTAAAATGTTCTCTCTTTCTTTTCTTTTTTTTAAAGATTTTATTTAGTTATTTGAGGGCAAGGAGAGCAAGCAAGCTAGCACAAGCAGGGAGAGAAGCAAAGGGAGAGGGAGAAGCAGACTCCTCGCCGAGCAGGGAGCCCAGGACCCCGGGATCATGACCTGAGCCAAAGGCAAAGGATTAACCCACTGAACCACCCAGGTGCCCCTAAGCCAAATTTTAAACTGAGAAAATCAAGGACATTTGAAAGCTTAGTTAAGTGCTTAAGGCAAAATAGCTATAACTTTCTTTATGATGAACTACAGATCTAACAAAATTTGTTTATGCACAAGGAGTAGTTTATTGTCCTGAGATACTTATACCACTTCAGACCCCATAAACGTCATGAAGGATTTTATTTTCCAAAAATCAAGCACATGTGTGTCCCAACATCAAAACCACCTCTAACCTTATCTCTATTGGTGGGTGTTCTTAGTTCTAAATTTTAGGATTTAAAAATTTTCCAGGATCTTATGAATATTATATAACAAGTTTTGGGGCAGAGAGGGGGATGGATACTAAACTTACTAAAAACATCATTTCCAAGGCACCCTTTGAATGACATCCAAAGTTGGTTTGTCTTGGATTTCTTTTCTGATCTTGAGAAAAATGCATGAATTTTCTTAGGCAGGACATGTGTTCGAAATGATGAGCTACATTAGTCATCTCCATTAAGGTACGTTATTCTTAAAACAAAATAAAATAAAACTCATTGCCATAGAAAATTTGTTTCCTCAGACTTCAAAGAACTAAATTCTCTATTTCTTTATAACAGTTACAGCAGTACAAGTTTCAGGGACCATCATCGCCAGATTTTAAATTGAGCCTGAAACAGTCTACCTCAAAGACCTCTCTTGGGCAGTTTAGTAACTTTATCTTTTTCTGCTCAAGCCATCTAAACAGAACAAACTCACATCATTTACTTTGCACATTTGACTCCACTCCCTTGGGACAAAATCATTTTCTGGATGAAACGGAACTGCAAAGGGTGATCATAACACTTGATCATTTAGAAGGAAATAGAACATACACTCCCTATTCTACATAGATTAGGTCACTGGCATTTTTGCATAATGATTTCATAAAAATATAACCATGTGCATGACTGGAAATAAATTTATTTAAGTTCCACTCAGAGAAAAAAAAGCATTCAAGGAAGTAATTTTAAAAGTTTAAAAATAGGGGCACCTGGGTGGCTCAGTGGGTTAAAGCCTCTGCCTTCGGTTCAGATCATGATCCCAGGGTCCCGGGATCCAGCCCCACATCGGGCTCTCTGCTCAGTGGGGAGCCTGCTTCCCCTCTCTCTGCCTGCCTCTCTGCCTACTTGTGATCTCTGTCTGTCAAATAAATAAACAACAAAAAAAATCTTAAAAGTTTAAAAAAAATGATTTGTCTTTTTTCAGTTAAAGTTACTCAAATATATTTAAACTTAAAATCAACCAGGGGAAAAATTATCAGAGAATCTCAGAACTTGAAAGAATCTCAGAGGTTGTTTTAATTTAGATACAGTTTTCGAACTATGTAATAGAGATCGAAATTAACATTGATTTACCCAGGATGAAAATTAATTTTTCTCTCATGTAACACAGCAGACTTAGGCAAGCATTGCTAGTAGCATGATTCTGGTCTATGAAGCCATCTAGGGACCCCAGGATCCATCTATCATGCTGCCTTGCCATCACTAGTGTGATAATTTGTCCACATGGTCAAGATTGATCATCACTGAATCCTTAACTGGCCAGAAGCCTGTCACGTGGCCATACCTAGACACAAAGGAGGCTGGGAATCAGTCACATCTAGATGCAAAGGAGGCTGAGAGTAGAATGTTCATTCTAAACATTCATATGCCCAGCTGAAATTCAACTAATATGAGAGAACAGAAGAAATTTTAGAAGATTAACTAAAAGTCTAGGCCCCAGAGGTCATTTTAAATCCTAATATATGGACACAAATAAAAATTGAACTCTGAATATTGAAGAGAGGTTGGACCCCTGTCCATGTCCTCTTGATTCCTTATGAGTTTCCTAGGGCTTTGTAAGACACATTTAGAAGCCATTGCTGTAGACAAAAGCTGAAAAACTGAAGTGTCTAAAAAGGTCAGGCAGCTAAAGTAAATAAATGCAGCAAGTCGACTGGGCCCTATGGCTGGCAATGGAGCAACCTTAAGAAAACTTTCCCAATTATATCAAAATGGGTCTGCTGCACTTCATACCAACATCAAGTTATGGGCCCCAAGTTACCAGACATTCCATTTTTTCAAGGGAAGTCAGAAATCTGTATTTTAGTGAAATCTCCTGCTTTTTTAAATATTGGTTACTAGTTAACACATCTTATATATTGTAAAGGCCAGAAACACATCTGCAAGCCAGATTTACTTAAGGGTCTCTCAGTACAATCTCTACTCGTCTAGAACAATTATTTAATTTTCTAGACGAGGAAATGGAGGCCTAGGATGACTAAGTGATTAGACTATGGTCACCCAGCTAGCCACACCTGGTTAAGTCTTTTTTGTCTTTCAGTTTAGGACTCCTTATGCTACACCATCATAAAATGCCACTGTGAATGTCAGAATAAGCAAGGGAGAAAAACACGGAAAATAATTCCTTAAAAGTAATCTAATTCTACGCTTCAATTTAG
>ML096249.1:1598-20743 GCA_003697995.1 Taxidea taxus jeffersonii
CTTCTCATCTGCCCCCTGCTTCCTTAGCCCCAGGCAACTGCTAATCTCCTTTCTGTCTTTACAGATTTGCCAACCTGGCATTTCATATACATGCAAAATATGTTTGTTTGTTTTTTGTGACTGGCTTGTTTTAGTTAATGTAATATTTTCAAGATTCATCCATGTCATAGCATATTATCAGTACCATTCCTTTTTATTGTCAAATCATGTTCTATTTCATGGGTATAGCACATTTTATATATCCATTTATCAGGTAATGCACATTTCAGTTGGTCCTACCTTTTGACTATCATGGATAATGCTGCTATGAACACTTGTGTACAAATGTTTGTGTGAACATGTTTCATTTCTTTGGGGTTATTAAGAGACTCTTACAGTCTAGAAATTTCTACTCACAGCCTCTTTCCATATTACCCACTCTCTCTCATTCCCTGCAAATAGTTTCTTCAGCACCCTATTGATACTGAGGTCTAAAAAGTCATGAAATTCTTCTCCCTTACAATTATGTTTTTCCTGTTATAGATTTATTCAACAATCATTCAACAAAATATATTTTATTTATTCCAGCTTTGTACTAGCCACTCTTTTGCATGCTGAAGATACATGATAAACTAGAATGTCTTGCTTTAAGAAATTTATATCCAGTTAGGGAGGGGGGAGAGGGTTAGAAGCAAACATAGACAATTAGAATTTTATTAATGTTTTAGAGCTGAGACAAATAAAGGGCACAGAGTAGGGGTGCTTATTCTGTGAGAGCCAAGAAAGGCGTCACAGAATGTATGATGTTATTGAAGATCCCCCTGGACAATATGCAAGGGCACGAAAACAGAAGGGCATTCTAGGCAGAAGGAATAGAGTGTGCGAATGTCCTACAGCAGGAAAAGCATGGCTGGACTCAAAACCCTAACAGCAGGTAAGAGGGTGGAGTGGTGACAGGTGAGGTGGGAACCCAGGCAGCAGCGGAATCACAGTATCTTTCTAAGGATCTGGACCTATTTTGTAAGTAATGTGGCTCTAATGATTTTCAAGTCCAAGATTTTTAAATTGGAGGATTAACTATTACTAGGACATTTAAAACAACATGAACTTCAGAAAAAGTGAATCTTATCAAGAAGTCTTGAACTGCATTTATTATTATATTTCATGATAAAGTGCTTGACAACCAGAGGGCCCAGGATTGGTGGTGGGAACCACCTACCTTTGGAAGAAGGAGGTTTTCTCCAGGCATTATTGTTTTGCTGGTACTCCCTATTTAGTAGTTCATATCTAAATGCAGAGTTCTAAAAATAAATAAGTAAGTAAGTAAGTAAGTAAATAAGTGTAGAGTTCTTTGATTTCTATTTTGTTCTTGACAGGAATTATTCTGCCTTATGAAGTTCATGACCCCACCATTGCCTTTCCAAGGTTTTGATATGTTCTGCACTAAGCTCTGTAATACCACAGAGAAATTAAAAACTAACCACTGACTCTTCTTTGAAGATCCACTTCAGCTTCTCTAAATAACTTCTTGTTTGTTTAGTTATGCTGTGAATGCTTCTGTCAAACATGGAATCCCTGAATGGCTTCAAGCCCTTTGAGGGCAAATTTTGTCCTGGTGATATGCCTATTTACTGGATCCTGCCAATTTTCACTCAACTAAATTTATGCCTTAAAAATAAAAGAAGGAAAAATGAAGAAAGAAAAAATAATATGTGAGGGAAGCTAGGGGATACTCCATAAAGGAGGGTAAGACTATCATTAGGTCAGACAGAAGGTTCTAGAACTAATTTAGAAGGTCAGGACAGGGCGGGGGGCGCATGGGTGGCTCAGTTGGTTGAGCGACTGCCTTCAGCTCAGGTCATGATCCCGGGGTCCCAGGATTGAGTCCCACATCAGTCTCCCTGCTCGGCAGGGAGTCTGCTTCTCCAGCTGACCTCTCTCCTCTCATCTTCTCTCTCTCATTCTCTCTTTCTCTCAAATAAGTAAATAAAATCTTTAAAAAAAAAGATCAGGAGGAAAATCAAATAATCTCTTTACAGACATTACAGATATTTGGTAAGAACAACCAAGATGAATAGATTTATGTTATTAGTGTATAATCACAGTCACAGAATTACAAGGGACCCCAAAGGGATCCGTTTAGATATCAAAGTCATTTTATGCTTTGTAGTATAGGCCACATTTTCCTAGGCATTTAATTAGAAAACTCCAGAACTTTTCTTATATACTGTGTTTAATGTCACAATTGCAACCATTCCCCTACCCCTTTCCTTTCTTAATGATTATGACCAATTCCTTAATTTCTTTTTAAGAATTGTGGACTATGGGGCACCTGGGTGGCTCAGTTCATTAAGGATCCCATTTTTTATTTCAGCTCAGGTCATGATCTCTGGGTCCTGAGACTGAACCCTGAGTTGGGCTTCCTGCTTAGCTGGCAGTCTATTAAGACTAGCATTTATTGAGTATTGAAGGAGTCCAGAGCCTTTCACCCCAAAATATGCCATTTTGGCATACTGATTGTTCTGAGCTGAAGGAACCTCAGAAATAGCAAATTTATCCTTTTCTATATAAAACAGGCCATGTCATTTCCCTTATGAGAACGGTACCCTCCCTATGCCAGGATGAGAAAGTGTCCTTATCGCCAGAGACTGGGAATTGATGCTGAAATGGACCTCTACAAATTTACTGAAATAACCCTTATCTTCTGCTTGTTTTGTACACTCTTGCCCCATCATACATTTCCTAGTTATTTCCCCACAATTTACTACCCATAGCCCGTATCCCTTTGTCTTAACAATTCTTGACAAGTTGATCATTTTTTAATTTAATTTTTAAAAATATTTTATTTATTTGAGAGAGAGAGAGAGAGAGCGAGAGAGAGCATGAGGGGGGAGGAACCTGAGAAGCAGGCTTTCCATGAGTAGGGAGCCGGACATGGGTCCATCCCAGGACCCTGAGATCATGACTTCAGCCAAAGGCAGATATTTAACAGACTGAGCTGCTCAGGAGCCCCCTGTTTTTTTGTTTAAAAGGTATAAAAGCTTCTTGCTCTGGTCACTTCTTTGGATCTTCATTCTCTTGTGAAGGCTCCCATGTATGTGCAAAAATTTAAACTTACATGCTTTTTTCCTGCTCTTAGAGTTAGAGACCCAAAGAAGGTAGAGGTTTTTTCCTCTCTTACAGAACTTGTTATGTCACAGCTCTTTTTACATCCATCACTTCATTTACTTTTCACAAAACAGAAGACATATCTTTTCATGCCCATTTTCCAGATAGATAAATTTAGCTCCCAAAAGTTAACAGAATGTGGCAGAATTGGCACTGAAATCCAGGCTTGTATGACTCCAAAATTATGGTACTTTCAATCAAACCACAATACAAAAATCACAACTAAAGAGTTCTGGGGGCTGAGGATAAAATCCCTAACACTTTCTGAGGAAGTCAGTGAAGTCTTTACTGCTGAAGAAGCTCTATTGCTTGAGATGTATTCAAGGCTTTGAAAGTATTTAGAATGTAAGAGAGTGAAATATTGAACCAGAGGCAAATTATATACTATTCTTCAGGCAGAAGTAATATTTTCTTCTTCATTGCTTTGTAGTACTGTTTATGTGGTCATTTTATGATTCATCCTCTTCGTACCTCAGTGAGTTATACTGAAGCTCATAACTGACAATTACACCACACTAGAAGCTGCTATTTGTATTTTAATAATGCCTAATATTTTAAAGCATCTGAGATCTGTGTGAAATCATCTTAAAAGGATAATTTATTATTCACCCCTCTGTGAGTTACTATTACTATCTCCGTTTTACAAACAGGCTGCAACATAAAAATTATCTAAAAGTGTAAAATAAAACCCTTAGGCCATATAAAATTAGCAACTTTTTGTGTATAATTTTGTCTTGGAGCTACATTAAACATCAATGATAGTTAAGAACAAACACTTGGTAGTCAGACACAGTCAAATGCACGTTTAGATTATATTTAAGCCACTTACAAATATGAACTGCATTAGTATCATTATTTTTTATTATGTATAATAAAGTTGAGTAAGCTTTCATTTCTAGAATTTGATATAAATTATCACCATTTTGAAAACACAGGCTAAAACCGAAATGTAATTTTAGTATGACAATGGCGTTGGTTTTTTACATGGCATCATTTACTTTGTGTTTTTGTTTCCACTTTGTGTGCTAAGAAATGAGGACATCTAAGGCCAGTGCTATGTCCAAAAAGCTATATTTAATACCCTTAGCATTTTACACATGATTATGTGTTCAGTGAATGCTCAAAGAATTCTTCATGATGCTGATGATAACTGTCTGCATCGTCAAGGGTCGATCTCTGTTTCCTAGAGATGTTAACGCAGGATGGAGCATATATGTAAAACCACAAATTAACATAAACGAAGGCATGGCGACCTATTGTAGCCAGGTTCTCAGTTAAACCATATATACCCATTTAAACAGAGTCCTTTTTACCCCCCTCTAAATTTTGGACTACTTCTTAAACTAAACGAGTACAAGTTTGTGAGTGCCTATTACGTCCCTAACTAGGCCTCAAAGATTAAAGTTACGTTAAGTTTCCTGTTTCTATTGAGCACGCAGTCAGCTTCATTATCAGAAACCAGACCTCGGAAATAACCTGGAACGCCGACGTAGGTCAAGGACGCGGGCTCCAGATTTTTGGTACAAACGGACAGAAACTAGGTACTGGGATCCCGCCCCTTTGAGCCCTCTGTCAGTCAATCTGTCTGTGGGCGGGCGCCATGCTAAAAGAGAGGCCACGCACATCTTTGCGCATGCGCCCCAGGGAGGCGGGTGACCCTGAGAGGTTACCGTCGTGCAGTGCGCAGATAAGTCGTCGAGCGTGCGCAGGCGCTCAGCGCAGAGGCATGCCGGAAGTCAAGATGGCGCGTATGTGGTGTCCAGGCCGCAGTTGGCGCTTTATCGGTATCTAAACTCTGTGTTTTTTAAGGGGCTTTGGCGAACGCCCTCTCCGCCGCCATGGCCCGGCATCGGAATGTCCGAGGCTATAACTACGATGAAGGTAGGTGGCAGGGTCTTGCCGGAACGTCATTTTCACGGTTCCAGCTGGGATCTCAGCCCGTTGGCTTCCACTTGGATCTGTGAGTTTCTCGTTAGTGGTACCAGGCTGGAATTCAGAGTAGCCTCAGTTGGAGAAAATAACAATACATCTGAGTGCCAGCGAATGGCATTGTTTTAAGTCATGATTTCTGCCCTCTGGGATTGATTTTATTTAGGGAGGGGGAGGTTGCTGCACGCCGTCGTATGGGAAGGACATTTGGGAATGTTGGCATCTGGTGATATTTTTGCACGTAAGCATTATCATCTCTCCTTCCTATTTTCTCCTCCCAGGTCGGGTAGACAGTTGTCTACTTCGTAGTGTCTTCCGACTCCCATTTCAAAAATGCCCATGAAACTGCTAATTTGTAAAAGACGGGTTGACTTCATGTTTACATTCAGCTGTTCTTCTGTAACTAGATCTACGTGGTAAATCGTTTGTGTTTGTTCATACATACTTAGTACAAAACCTGGCTTGAGCAGATAACTTATTCTGTATGAGTTTCAAGTTAAACTGGAAAGTTAGGAGACGATAAAAAAGATAATAGAAAGACCCAGTGAATAAGGGGATCAGATGATCTTGAGGTGTATGCCAAATTCTTGGTCGATCATGCTAAATTTAAATGCATTTTGGAATGGGAGGAGAAAAAAAGGCGATCCTAGAAGCAAGGGGGCTCTGGATCATACTTCCTGATTTTAAAAAAATGAAATAAAAAATGTACATATAAATGTTTCTAGGAGTTTAAAAGGAGTTAGAATTAGTTTAGGGTAAATGCATGCTCTCCACAGTGGATAATTAGAGGCATCACCAAGCATCATGCAAACTAAAATTATAAACAAATGTGAAGGAGTGCAAAAAAGAGTAAAGACCTATTGCTTTTTATTTTTATATTTATTTATTTATTTTAAGATTTAAAAAAAATTTTTTTTATTTGTTAGAGAGAGAGAGAGTGAGCACAGGCAGACAGAGTGGCAGGCAGAGGCAGAGGGAGAAGCAGGCTCCCTGCCGAGCAAGGAGCCCGAAGTGGGACTCGATCCCAGGACGCTGGGATCATGACCTGAGCCGAAGGCAGCTGCCTAACCAACTGAGATACGCAGGCGTCCGGACCTATTGCTTTTTAAAGTGCAGGTTGTGTAAGTGTGCTTAATATGTTGGTGGTTGTTACTGGCACTGACAGACGATTATTCTAGAACATAAGTATTGCCCTAACCACAGTGGAGGGTAGCTAACACCTTGTGCTACATTGAGACTGTCACCTAGTCAGCTTGTCACGTGTTATGTTCCTAGTGTTAAGATTGGAGTCCGTTTTAAGTGTTGCAGTGGATGTAAACATGGCGTGTGGATCACTGCTACCTGTGAGATGACTTTAGCCTGACAAGTTATTTTTGAGGTTATGATAGGAAAATATGAGTAGGCCTAATTGCAACTACTCATTTCTTAAATAAGTATTTATGATTTCCTCAACCAACATTGAGTGCTTATTCTTCATCAATGGAGTGCTTAGAGTACTGCTCCAAGCTTTGGGGACTGATAGTTGGATGCTTGAGAGACTCTAAAGGGGGAAATATACAAGTAACAGATGATTTGAGTATGACATGCTACAAAAATTACTCCCAAGGTGCTGTGAGAGCATGTAAGTGAGAACACCTTATTAGTGTGGGTCGGCGGAATTTAAGCAGGATTTCTATGTGAAGGAAAGTCCTCCTGGAGGAGAGGTGCTTGGCATGTGGGAGTAAGTGCTAAATATCTTTTCACCTGGACAACTCCAGTTCAGGTTCTCCTTCATGTTTCTTTGGAACAATTGATGACATCATAAACAAGCTGTTCCTATAGCATAGGAAGTTCATCCCCAGTTCCTGGTTATAAAAGTTCTACTCATTTTAAGGATTCAGTTTATTTCTCTTTTTTATTAAAGTTTCCCCCTTGTATTAATTTCAAATAATAATTTGAAAATTCTTAAAAGTAATATGTTATTAGAGAGTATGTGCTCTAAACCTTTTGATTCCTCTATTTAACTTTCACTTTGTTCTTTGTTTTTTTTTTTTTTTAAGATTTTATTTATTTATTTGACAGACAGAGATCACAAGTAGGCAGAGAGGAGGAAGCAGGCTCCCTGCGGAGCAGAGAACCTGATGTAGGGCTCCATCTCAGGACCCCGGGATCATGATCTGAGCCGAAGGCAGAGGCTTTAACCCACTGAGCCATCGAGGCGCCCCCACTTTGTTCTTTGTAATTTTGGTAATACTTTACATGGCTGCCTTCATTTAGCTAATGCTATGTTAGCTACTAATTTCAGAGTGCCAGAGGATATAGTCCATGCCTTATTGTTATATTTACTCTATATATTTATTGTAAATATTTATATTTACTCCGTATATTTATTCCAGTAGCTGGAACAATGCTTTATGTGCAGTAAATACTACAGAGTTTTGTTGAGGAAAAGAACCACTTTACAAAGATCCTAGGAAAGAATTCTCTTCATTTTTTACATTGTGGCACTGTTAGGATCAATTTCAGTTGAAAAACTGACCTAGTAAAGTTTCTTGGCATTCATATCTAAAAATAATATTTTGCAAATGACTCCTTATTAATTTGCTAATAATAAAGTGTTTACTTGGGATTGTAGTCTAATAACTTATTGGCTGTTACTTTTTTTTGGCTGTTACTTTTTAAAAAATATTTTATTTATTTATTTGACAGAGAGAGCACAAGTAGGCAGAGAGGTGGGCAGAGAGAGAAGAAGGAAAGCAGGCTCCCTGCTGAGCAGAGAGCTCGATCACAGGACCCTGGGATCATGACCCCAGCTGAAGGCAGAGGCTTTAATCCACTGAGCCACCCAGGCGCCCCGGCTGTTACATATTTTAAAAAAGATTTTATTTATTTATTTGACAGGGGAACGAGAGAGAGAGCACAAGCAGGGGAGCAGCGGAGAGAGGGAGAAGCAGGCTCTCTGGTGTGGGGTTTGATCATAGGACCCTGGGGATCATCACCTGAACCAAAGGCAGATGCTTAACCAGCTGAGCCACCCAGGCACCCCATACTGCTACATATTTTTATCCAGTAGTACATTTATCTAATTTTTCTTTGTTTTAAATGTTTCAACCCTTGAACATGTGTTCCTGCTATATGAATACTGTCAGAAACTAGCTAACTATCCTTTGGAATTTGTTTAAAATTTATATTCCGGGGGATCTTTCTCTAGCCACCCTACTCCCAGTTCTGTTTTTGTTGTTCATATGTGTGATCCCAAATCACTCTATAATCACTCTCTATTTCTCATGTCTCAAACACTTGTCATATAATTTTGTAATTGCCTGATTTTTGTATCTTTCTCTCCTTTTAGATTTTAGGTTCTTAGAGATCTGGAAATGTACCTGTCACTCACTGTTGTCCCTCAGATATGTCTAATAGTCCTTGGCATAATCTGTTTATCAAATGAATGAATGCATTTGTGTAAATATATTTACCTTTTTTGTATGTTTTAGTTTTAAATTGATTCATTAATTTATAATAAAAGGAAAGCTAATTTAGTTCCAGTCATGTGCCAGGTAGTTGGCTAAGACAAAATCTTTCCCTGAAGGAGCTTATAGTCTCATGGAATGAAACAGATATAGTGTTTTGAAGACAATTGGAGGAGTGTGCTAGAGAGTGGAAGTGGCAGGGGGGCTTGTGGCTTTACCAGAGTGGTCAGGGAAGACTTAGGCAAGTAGGTGACATTTTAGCTGGAATCTTACTGAGGAAAAAGAACAGCCTTAGGAAAATCTGGGCAAAGTGCATATTCTAGTCAGTAGGAAAAAAATCTCATGAGCATGAACAGAGAGCATAAGGGAATTTAGGATAAGATGGTTTTTATAGAAATTAACAAGCTCGACATGAAGAAAAACTGCTTTCACGGTCTGATTGTATACCTTGTAATAGTTGGTTGTATGGGAAACAAATGCTTTGGTCATGGAAGGGCACTTGGTGAAAAGAATGAATAGATGACTTCAGATTTTTAACACTGGAGAAACTATTCAAGTTTGAGGTCTCTGATACTATCATTTTTGGATCACGTGCAGTGAAAACTTGGAAAAATTTTAAGAAACCCAGTTAGCTTAAAAACTGAAGAACTATGTATGTCTTTATGAATACAGAAAGTAAGTACCTACACTGGGATAACATTTTTAGAATTTTTTTGAGAAATAGACATTCTAAGCTCCTTTAATTTTGAGGGACAGTTTAGTTTGGGGAGAATTCAGATGCTCCTTTGTTAATAAGTAAGAATATAAAAAGAACTTATGAAGAATTTGTCTCTTGTTTTTTTATTTTAGATTTTGAAGATGATGATCTCTATGGCCAGTCTGTAGAGGATGATTATTGTATTTCACCATCAACAGGTGACTTTTAAAAAATAATTTGATTTCCACTTATTTGGGTGTTAAAAAATGTTAAATAAGTATTATTGTCATTCTAGGGCTAGAGTGTTCCATAAGACTATAATGTTATGTAACATTTAAAAAGATAATGTCTTTAACTTTTATAAATGTATAAAATCATTTCTTTACCCATGAATAGAATCTAAAGTTTTGATTTCATCATTTAGCTTTAAACATTTGAAGAAAACTTTGAAAACTATGTTTTTTCCAATATTCTTTGTAATTTGCAAATAATTTGAGTTGTACCGAAATGGTAATTTAGTCAATAATGAAAATCTAGAACTTCTGAAGGCCGATAGTAATTAATTTTACATATTCAGCAATCTCCTGAATCTTAGAAACATTGAGGTGTCACACACAGACTTCCCTTCATATGGTAGTTCATTTTATCTACTATTAAATAGTTGGTTAAATAAACCAAATCCATGTAGGTCAGTCCTCCCGGAGCCAGAGTTTTAGAGTTCACGCTCCTGTAGGACTCCACATCAGAGCTGCATCTCCTGTCTTACCAGCTGAAAGAGTTCTTCTTGACAATATATAAAGGAAATATGATACACTCATAAGTCCTTTTCAGCTAAGACATAGTCTTCGACCAGACTTTTTCTCCTAATTTCCCTAACAATATATTTGTCTTCCTATTTCAGCCTATTCTATAAACATTTGGTTAACATGCCTTGCTGGATTTTACTCTGCCAGAAAAGGGTAAAATTAAATACAGTTAGGTACAACATAAATATAACTCACAAAACTCATTTTATATGACTTAAAAGGCTTAATACAATTAACATTTGTATCAAAATCTACTTTGTCTTTAATACCATATAGTCTTCAGAGCTGTCCTGTACCCCTGTGCCTGCTTTAATCTCCCTTTTAGTCTCTGAAGACCAAATATGTTCTTTTGACTTACTAGAATTACTTTTTCTTTATAAAGCATAGGTGTTCCACAAGTTGTCTTAGCACCTCTTCTCTTCCTGCATCTCTTATCCTATTATTTGTTTCTCTGAAATGCATCTAGCTCTTTATTTGTACTCTCCTCATTTAGCCTTACTAATCAAGGCCTTTCCTCTCTTTCTCTAGTGTTACACTGTTACCAATCAGGATTCTATTAGGAGATAGAAATTGCACCAGTTCTTTTGTCAGAGAGAATTTAATATAAGAAGTTCACCAGGTTTTAAAGAATGAAAAATGAAAGAAAGGCAAGCAAAATGTCAAGGGACGTGGTAACTTCGGGAAGCATTTACTTAGTTGTAGGGGAGCAGATGGGTGAGGTCAGACCCAACCTTGTTGTAGAGGTTGTAGAAACTTGTAGAGGGCATTCTTGGAGCTGGGGCTTAGACCTGTTGAAGAGGGTTCTGCTTTGCCTCTGAAATTCAGAGGAGGGACTGTGAAATGGAGGATTCAACCCTCTGAAGAGGGGGACTGCATGGCTGGTACTGGTGTCGGCAAAAGGACCCTGTGAAGCTGGGATTCAGCCTTTTGAAGAGGGAATTGTAGCTGGCTTGCTGGTCATGGTGTCTGAGAGTTGTAGGTGGGGACACATGGAAGCTGGTTCTGGGAGTTTTGGGCAAACTGCTCACTGGTCCTAATTGCCATTACTGTAGTGTGCAATGTGGCTGAGACAAAGGAGGCTGCACAAGAAGCAAAAAGGAAAGGAGCACTTGTGTTCTTCCCCTGGCCTTCCAGTCTCCCTTTAGCATCTCCCCCATTGGCTGATCCCCAAAGGAGCTAACTGTCGAAGAAATGAACTTTCTGGAGACTGCAACCCCAGTATCACAAAGCAGAATAAAGAAGGCTGGGTTTGAAGCTGAGAGATGGCTTCATCAGCATTCCTTTAGAGCTCCTTATGCAGGGGTTCAAGGCCACATTGCATAGGGATGAGGAATAAAAGAAATTTCATTTTGTTCAAGGAACCTCTCAGACACTTGCTATTTGCAATGTTAAAGAAAACTTCATGGGTTAACCCTTGTGGGCTCCTGTAATAATACTGTCACAATTGAGTAGGTGATAAAGTGCTAGCTGGTAACATGAACTTCATCACTCATATTGTTAAGCACAATAGAGAGCATTACATGCTCATGAAATGAGAAGATGATGTGGGTGTGATAATTAGATTGGAGTTTTTAAAAAATCCCTTCTGCAAAGTAGAGACTGGATTGAAGGTGGTACATGAATGGATATACATAGATTAGTTTGGAGGTTGTTACACTAACTAGACATGGGGATATTTGACAACAGTGTTCTCAAAATGTGGTCCATGTGCCATTAGCATCAATTGAGAATTTATTAGAAATGTAATTCTTGGCCCTATTCTAGTCAGAAACTCAGAGTGGGGCACAGCTACTGTTTTAACAAGCCCTCCATGGTATGTTGATGCTTGCTTTGAGAATCATTTGTTTAGGACAAGAGTAGTAGCATTAGATTTGGAGAGAGATTCCAGAGATAATTAGAGGAGTTAAGGTCTACAGGATTTAGAAGTTGATTAAATCTGACTTGTACAAGGGTGGGAACCTCTACAGAGGGAAGAACTACTGAAAGACATCTTAATTTTGCAGTTTAACACATTGATTTATCTAGGCTTACCTGAATAAATCATGCTTAATCTTGTGTTAGGAATTGATGGTACACCAGGTCAGACATTCTGAGGGTGTTTTCTGAGATACGCACTCATGGTCTAGCTTTCTTGAGGTCAGAGTTTATCCTTGTGTTTCTCATAGCTCTTCATGTGTGTCTTGTGTATGGTTTCTATTCAGGACAGTTTTACAATTTGAGTTACTTTGGTACACTCCAAGAAGTCAGTGACGTTATTGAAGCAGGAGATAGTTAAATGGTTTTGAGTTTTTTCTGTGACAAACTGTGTTTTTAACAAAAAACATCTGGTTTGGGATTTTTTTAATTTTTCAAAACATAGTGATATTAGATCAGAAATTTTCTTCTTTAGTGGTATATTTTCCAAGTGATTTTCAGTAAAAATAATGAAGAGTTCTAGAAGGATCCTCTCTGTTCTCAAACAGCCACTGTCATTGTAGAGATGATCATATTCATGGCCTTAATGAATTCTGATAATTGAGTGCTTTATCAATTAGTAGGAATTTTTCTGAAATTCATCAGCGCTTGTATATTTTGGAACTCTACTAAGCACAGTTTTCTTGATTTCTAAATGTTACAGCTTTGTTTCCTTTGGAAAGATTGACTTTGATACTAAATATTGAACATATGTCAAGGAATTGGGGATGGCAAAAACAACATATATATAACTTTATCTGAACAGTTATGGGTTTTGTTTTGCCTACTGAAATTAGAAGTGTTAGAAGATAAACCAAAGCATATTGAAATTTTTAAGAATTTATTTGAGCAAACATCAGTTTGAATCAGGTAGCTCCAAACTGGAGGTGGTTAGACGTGCTCCACTGGAACAGAGCTAGGAGCAAGGTTTTTATAGAAAGCCAGGAAACAAAGCAAAAAAATTATTTGATTGGCTATAGCTTAAGGGTTGCATTCTTTGGGAAAGCCTACTTGGCTTCTTGTGATTGATTGTTCCTGAGACATTTGTAGTAATTGACTCTTGCTTCGTTTTCCATTTGTTATCAAGGCATTGGAGCTACTACAGTCAGAAGGTCTTAAGCAGTAGTAATCTTTATTCAGTTCGTTCCCACTCAAAATCTTTATTGAGTATTAATGTGTATGAAAACCCCTATTTAATAAATTTATAAATCAGTTTAGTATAGGTAGCATGTTAGAAGTCCTCTTCAGACATGCCACAGCAGTGTGGTGGGTGGAGCCATAGTCCTACATGAAGGGGCCTGGGAAGGCTTCTGGAAGGAAGGGAGATTGGACTGGTCAGTTTGGGAGGAAGAATGGCTTTGTTTCGAGGATGAAAATAGTGCTTGAGCAGTGGCCTCTATGTGAGGCTTATTTGAGAACACACACGGTTGCAACAGGAAAGAGGACTAGGAAAGAAAGTAGGAGGCAGGCTGTGGAAGGCAATTTTTAATTGTAGGTGTGTCCTGTCAGCTTAGTGAAGGGTTTTGAGTGAGGGGGCTCTATTTTGGGAAGGGAATTGATGATTGTACAGAGTGGACTACTGGGGGACTTGTAGGCCAGTGTTTCCTAATCTTCCCTGATGATATTGGTAGCTGGGAGACCAAATACAGCTTTAAAAATACAGGTTTCCTGCCCCATTTCCAGCATTACTGAATCAGAACCTCCAGAGCGAGAAGCTCAGACAGCTGTCATTAATGAGTGCCTCTTACATGATTTTTATTTTAAGGTGTTAAGGAAACAATTTGGTTTTGAATCAGATTTTGATTTCTTAGAACTTTCATGTTTGTTAAACTGCCTTAAGTTTTAGAAGTCATCATGGATGTCCCAATTTTTCAAAAAGCATTTCCATTAAAATTTGTGATTTAAATTTAGAAACAAATAGCATTTTGTATTTATCCTTTTTCTCTCCATTGCTTTTTTCCTTACTATTTTATTGTACTTGTTGCCTTTTGCGCTCTCATTTCAACTTCGAAGATTTGGACTATTTTTCCCCACTAGTATTTTCCCCGGGGGAATTTGTCTACCCTCCTTCCCTCCCTACTTGCCAGCAAATTTAGCCAGCACTGCTTCCAAAACAGTGGCCATAGTATAGGTTTCTGAGTTGGAGTTGTGTGAGCATCTGGGGTAAGAAATCCCCCCCCCCGCCGAAAAAATAGCTCCTCTGAGGTTGAGTTGCAGCCTGGATATTGACAACTTCCCCTTTTCCTGTCAGTATTTCCTAAGTAAAAATTATTGGGGGAAATTATCTGATTTTTTTTTCCTCACTTAATTTTTGATTTTTCTTGGGGTTTTCCTCATAGGTAAAAGCTATGAGAGGAAGTTGGGGCAAGTATATTTGTTACTTTTAGGTTAAACTGAGTAGTGTATTATAGCTAGGAAAATAAATTGTAAATCATCAGGCACAAAGTGGCCCAGTTTATGTTTTTTAGTACTACCACATTTTATTAATCTAAGATGCTAGTAAGGTATATTGTAATTTTATTTACCACCTAAAGTAAATCTCCTGTCAGTCTAAGTGTTGCATGATGTTGAGATGCCATTTGATTGTAAGACACATCCTCGTTCTGAGATTTTAACATGAAATTAGTGGTCATCTTAGAGAGTTTGTAAATAGGATGACTCTTCTGTTTAGCCATGCTGACTTTTTAATAGTGTTCTATTCTTGTACTAAAGGGGGATAAATAGGGAGAAATATATAAAACATAATATGTGTATTCTTGAAAAAACTTACCGTCTTCAAAACTGTATACTGAAAATAACAACATCTGGGAAAAAGTAGGATCATGACAGATCAGTCAGCCTGTAAAGTACTACCAAAAACAGCAATCATTTTAATAAAAATGCTTGCACATTTGAAAAGATATCTTAACTTGCTAATATTCCAGTAAATATAGGAGTTTACATTTTAAAAAAGGTAAAAAGCTTAATAGAAATGTGAGAAAAAGTTGCACTAATGAGTAATGTTGCAAAGGCAAATGCTCACGGATGTTGGAGAGCCAAGCATGCACAAAGCGACACATGTCCTCCAAACTGAGCCAAGAGGAAGGCCTGTGGGTCTCCCTGGCATTGCAGTACCATTATAGGTACAGTGTCATATTCCGTGCCTGGTATTCCCTTGTCCCTGTTGCTTTTAGGTGATGCCAAACATTTAAGTGTCAGGGGGAAAAATCTCATAAATCAAAGCACTTGAATGTTAAGTCCTCATCATTCTCCTCTTTACCATTTGCTTGAATAGGTTTTGTTGAGGTAACATGCCTTATAGCAGAATAGATTGAAACTTTCAGCTGTCCTGTATCTTTCTTGTTTGTTCTTCTTGTACAACATGTCTTCCACCTCTTCCTCAGTTTTTCTGACACACTTACCTCTTTTTTTTTTTTTTTTAAGATTTTATTTATTTATTTGACAGACAAATCACAAGCAGGCAGAGTGGCAGGCAGAGAGAGAAAGGAGGAAGGGGGCTACCTGCTCAGCAGGTAGGGGCTATGTGGGGCTCCATCCCAGGACCCTGGGATCATGACCGGAGCCGAAGGCAGAGGTTTTAACCCACTGAGCCACCCAGGCGCCCCTCTTACCTCTTTTAGAACTGTGCCGATCTTCAGTGATTACTTAATCTTCCGTGCTTCTGTGGCACGTGTTATCCATATTGCTCTTTTGGCTTTTAAAATACATCATTGCATTTTTCTTCTTGGCCTTTCCTACTCTTCTGTAAGGCCATCGTTGATTTATTCTATGCATAGATAGCTGTTATGCTACAGCCTTCTGCATACGGGAGTTACACATAAGCCATAGTATTATCTGGTGTCTATATGTGCATTATTTATATGCAGTAGTTGTAAACTTTGAATGGAGTTAGCTTCCTTTTCTTTCATACATGGTGCCTTCTTGAAAACATGAACAAAAGTTAAATGTAGGAACACTAAGCAGTAGACCTGAGTGTTATGTGCTCTTCAATATAAAATCCCTAGTAACACCTTGTCTGTAGAATACTGTATTAAAATTTTTTTCTTTTTTTAAAATATTTTTATTTATTTATTTGAGAGAGAGACAGTGAGAGAGAGTATGAGTGAGGAGAAGGTCAGAGAGAGAAGTAGACTCCCCATGGAGCTGGGAGCCCGATGCGGGACTCGATCCCGGGACTCCAGGATCATGACCTGAGCCGAAGGCAGTCGCCCAGCCAACTGAGCCACCCAGGCGCCCCTCAAAATTTCTTTCTTCTTTAATTTTATTTCTTCACAATTGAGCACAGTCTCTAGGAATTGAGTTCGGTGGGAATCCAGCTGAGGTGGAAGAGTTAGCACTTGGGATGCGTGTGATGATTTTCTCCTTTGCTCAGTTGTGTTTTATTTATGATACTCAGGCATATATTGTCTTTCCTCCTTTTAATGATCTATAATACCAGCTATATATTAAGTGATGACACTGCTGTAGAATGGCATAGACTAATCGCTGAAAGTCAGTTAGGTATGTGACACTAATATACAGCGTAGACAGTGTTTGACTGAAAGTAGGAGTTGTTCAAAAGTTAAGGCCTATGATTTTGGTCAGCTGTTGGTTCAGGCAAAATTAGCAATTCTCGGAAAGCGAAAATTAACTTGTTTTTAGTATTTTCTTAATAATGCAAATAAGCAAGTTTGGCATGTGGTTTGAAATATTTGTTGGAAAGATGATAACATTTTGCATGGAAGATGGAGTAGTAGGCAGGGATGAGGTGTTAGGAAAGGTAGTGTTCGAAAACTATGGCAAAAGTCAGCTCGGTGGAGCTGTTAGAGATAGGAAGAAAGGAGGAGGATCATTGTTAAAGCCATTGAGTAGTTACTGAGGATATCCGAGCAGGATTTAGGAAATGGTATATTTTGTCTTTGTTTGTTTTTGTTTCTATCGATTATTATAGAATGTGGGCAAATGGCCATAGGTGGTAGGTCAGAATCTTTAATTTCTATTTTAACTTTTGTGGGGAAAGAAAAAGACTACTGGGAAGTGGCTGTGCTACAGCATTTTTCCATCATTTTCTCTTCTAGCTGCTCAGTTTATTTACTCGCGGCGTGATAAACCTTCCCCTGGTGAGCCTGTAGAAGAATACGATTATGACGATCTGAAAGAGTCCTGCAATTCTCTTTTGAACCATCAGCTGAGTGGAATTGATCAAGGTATAGTAAAGAGTAGTTAATCTGTGCTTCCTGTGTAAACATAATTGATGATCATTACATCAGAATTTATTAGGTTTATTGCAATTGTTCATAGTAGTGACTGTGGGTAAGAATGGTACAAATGTCTCTTGTATCTTCAAGGGAAATTTATATTTTATTAAGTATATTTTTGTGAGGAGTGTATGGTTAACTCTATGGTTGAAAAATTGGTTGTGTGGCTGTTATTTAGTAACTGGAATATTTGACTGAGATCTTCATTTACTTAGGAGTGAACTTAAATGATTTATTTTTCTTTTAGCAATATTTATTGTTTCATGAGCTCTAATAGGGAAAGATAGGTATGTTGTGGATAAAAATATAATCATTATAAGTAATTTTTGCCAAGGAAAGAGGAGAGTTGGACATCCTAATAGAGTTTCAAATTCTTCTTTTGTTTTGTTTTGAAAACCGAGGGTTCTTTCATGGCATCATTTATGGCTTTGCTTACTTTCTGTTCTAGCTCGTCTTTATTCCTGCCTTGATCACATGAGAGAGGCGCTTGGAGATGCTGTGCCAGATGACACTTTGATTGAAGCAGTTCTGAAGAACAAGTTTGATGTGCAGAAGGCTTTGGCGATGGTTCTGGAACAAGATAAAATGCAGAATTGGAAGGTCAAGAGTGAGGGAGCAATATCTACAGGGAAGATAGCAAAAGGTATGCTTTTACTTGTTTTCTTTTAGTTTTTTTTACAGCTAGTGCTTTAAAAGAGGCTTTGATTTGCTTTAGCTGTTTAGAAAAATGGGCAGAAAATTGTGTATATTAAAACAGTAATCCTGATGATCATCAGTTGATTTTCCCATTTGTGAATTTTTAAGCTGAGTGCTGTGTTTTCTTTCCTTTGTTAAAGCTTGTTTTTTGATTATTTCCCTGCTTTTTTTTAAACTAGAAGAATATAGGGGAAATAAAATCAGATAAAAACAAGACAAGACACTTGTTGCTTCTTGTTGGTAGCTTAGAGAGTTTTTAAATTTTTTTTTTTTTTAACTCTGATGGCTCAGGAGATGGAAATTAATAGCCAGACAATTAATTACAAAAATGCCTTTGTGTTTATAGTATTTGTAAATGTATTAGTTTTATTTAAATATCGAAGGTATCATAATTATACTGTTCTTGAATTTCAAAGCCCGATCTTTTATTTTAAATTTATAGGATTTGGGGTTATTTTTTGAATTTAATTGGCATAAAAAGGGAACTGAGGTATCTTTATAATAATTGGTATGCTATCTGTCAGTAGGAGCATGGTGATTTATTAACTGGCTTGATACTTCCTATATCCTGAAGACTAGATTTTCACCATAACAAAGTTGTATGCATTCTCTTAACATGAAATTAAGGGTGGCTTTTTATTTTCTATTGAAATTTTAAAAGAATTTTGATGCAGAGGCACCTGTAACTGACCAAGTGAAAATGAGTATAATATCTTTATTGATAGTTTATTCCAGAAATTAAAGATTGTTATTTGCTTGTTTTTAATACATTAAGAATATAGGAGAAGATGAACTAAGTTCCTTTCATTGGTCTTTTAGACGTTTTGAATTTGACAGTTCTGATGATAATTTTAGTATGTTAAAACCTCACATTATAAAATTTGTGAAAATTAGAATATTGACTAACTTGGTACTTGTATTTGTATGTATCAGTGAGCAAAGTGAGAAGGTCACTTTAAGATGGTTAAAGGAAGGTAAAATTCCTTTATTATTTTTTTAGAGTGTTCACTTTTATTAAATAATGATCAAATGTTTGATCACTTTATTCATGTTATAATCAAAAGAAACATTTAGTAATTAAATGCCTCATTTCATGTTTCCTTTTGGTTGCTGTGACTGCCTTCTGCATTGTCAACCTATTCATCTGAAAATTAATGGCTTTTGTAAGGTAAGGAGTCTTATTATCTTCCTCTGAAGTTTCAGCTGATAATATTCAAAGCTCTTGTCCTCA
>ML096258.1:2150-15044 GCA_003697995.1 Taxidea taxus jeffersonii
AAAAAAAAAAATTGAAGGGAAGGGCAAAAAACATTAACATTCTATAAAAAGGCCGCAGCACCTGATCGAAGAAAGTGTGTGGAATGCTTTAGTTTTTATTTATTTATTCATTTATAGTCTCGAGTATTGTGATTTGGAAAGTTGACTTTCACAACAGACAAAAGAGCGGTTGAGAATTCTGGCAATCCTCTCACGAGGTATGTTTATCTTTTATTTTCAAATACAATAAAATCACGAGGACCTTTGTTGACCTTCTGTTGTGGCTCTTGG
This sequence comes from Taxidea taxus jeffersonii, assembly GCA_003697995.1. NCBI lineage: Eukaryota > Metazoa > Chordata > Mammalia > Carnivora > Mustelidae > Taxidea > Taxidea taxus. The sequence goes on from ML096258.1 coordinate 2,421, forward strand.
AATTTGTGAACATGCTAAGAATTTGATAATAGGCATTTTAAGTAAGCAGATGATCCTCTAAACATAAATAGCTCTCAAGTTATTTTAGGGCAATAGTCACAGAAGGGACAGGAAATGAGAGTTTAAGAGCAGTAATACACATTTTAGTAACATGGTAAGAGATGTGATCACTATCTCACAAAATCTGTGATTTTGTGCCAGGCCCTGTGTGTGGGTACACCTACAACCAACACTCTTAGGAACAACTTCATCAAGGTATAGATATATATGAGAACATTTGCTCAGTGCAGATGTACAGTTCAGTGATTTGGGTATAAAATATAGACTTGTGCACCATCATCACAAGCCTGTTTTAGAACATCACCATCAGGGTGCCCGGGTGGCTCAGTGGGTTAAAGCCTCTGCCTTCTGCTCAGGTCATGATCTCAGGGTCCTGGGATCAAGACCCGCATCGGGCTCCCTGCTCAGCAGGGAGCCTGATTCCTTCTCTCTCTCTCTCTCTGCCTTTCTTTTTGCCTACTTGTGATCTCTCTCTGTCAAATAAATTAAAAACAACAACAACAGCAACAACAACAACAACAACAAACATTGCCATCACCCCCAGTTCCTCTCTGGTGCCTGGTTGTGATCAGTTTTCCCTCCACTCCCAGCCCTGGACTGCTTTACTTTCTGTCTCTACGGACTCCCCTTGTCTGGATATTGCAATATTGCATGTAAACAGAATCATACACTACGTAGTCTTTGAGCCTGGCTTGGCTCTTTCTGGCTTCTTTCACGTAAGCCCATATTTTTTAGATCCACCCTTGTAGTACCACGTGCCAGCCATCCATTCATTTTTGTTACCAAATCATATTTTATTATATAGTTATACAACTTTTTGTTTGTTCACAAATTGATGGGCATTTAGAATTTTTCCAGTTTGGGATTATTATGAATAATGCTGGTATGGCTATTTGCTCACGTGTCTCTACTCATACATAAAATTTTAATCATCCCCATTACCCTATGGTTTAGAACCATTATAATTTTTTTCTCCAGATAATGAAACTGAAGGTCAAAAAATTATGAAAGTTGCCCAAGTTAATAAATGCAACCTGGGGTAATATTTTGAAAAAAAATACTGAGTTCACTTTCTTCCTTGGCACCTCCATAGAGTTTGCTGACTCCCCAGCTTGCCCTGAGTCACTCATCCACTTCAGGTGGGAGGTGGCATAAGGAACATTAGAGCAGAAATGCAAAAGTAAAAGAATAAGTTAATCAGCCGCTGACATTTAACATAAGATTTAGGGACAAGGCAGGAAGATTAAAAGCCAGGTTTTATTTATTTATTTTTTAAATTTAGATTCAATTAGCCAACTATAGTACATCATTAGTTTCAGATATACCACTCAGTAATTCATCAGTTGCCTATAACACTCAGTGCTCATCACATGTCCTCCTTACTGGCCATCATCCAGTTACTCCATCCCTGACCCACCTTCTCTCCAGCAACCCTCAGCTTGTCTCCTACAGTTAAGTTTCTCATGGCTTGTCTCCCTCTCTGATGACTTCCCATTCCATTTTCTCTCCTTTCCCCTATGATCCTCTGCACTGTTTCTTACATTCCACATATGAGTGAACCCATATGATAATTGTCTTTCTCTAACTGACTTATTTAGGGAGAGAAAAGGGAAGGGGAGAGGTGACTTACTTATTTTTTATTAGTTTTAGTATATCAAGAGGACAACTTGGAAGGTTTAAGCCACAGTTTCTTTCATGGAGTGGAGAAGAAACCTGTTCCACCTGTTGCCTGGGCTATTTGTCATCCTGACCCAGGTTAGGATGAGGATATGGCAAAGTGTAATGAGGTGAATGGTAGGATCCTGCTCATCTGGCCAGGGACTTTGTGAGGAGAAGTGGCAAGAGAGACAGGGCTTGGCATGTGGGCACCAATCTCTCCACTGTGGACTTTGGGTTGGACAGAGTGGGGGTGGTGGCATTAGTTGAGGTGGTGGCCAAGTTAGTGGCTTTGGACTCAAGGTGTGTTTGGGTTTCTGGGCAGAGAATTATCTCCAGGCTGACTTGCTCCAAGCTGGAGGACAGCCGTATCAAGAGAAGCTTGGCAACCCAGCATGGTTAGGTAGCGAGAAGGCCAAGTATAGCTACTAAATCACTTTCAGTGTCCTTGTGGTGTGGAGGGACCCTTAGAATTCCCTCCTACTCCCAAGAGTACGCCCTGTCGTCAGGGGCCTGGGGGACATCAGGCTGTGTGATGGAGGGTGTAGGTGGCCTGCCCACTTCCGGGTTCTGGATGGAGGATGTGAGTGGGACTCAGTAGCTTGAGCAAGAGCTGGGGTGAGAATCTCTCTGGGTTGTCACTGATAGAGACTGAATGCCTCAGGCACTGATTTCAGCAGTAGCAGAACACTCAAGGGACAGAACTGGTAACAACTGTGAGGTCCCAAGTGGCTGGTTCATACCCAGAGTCGGCATGATACCAGGGTACTCTAGCCCCCATGGTGGGGCTTGAGTGATGGCTGCGAGGTGCCTAGGTCACACAATTTGAGGAGGCACTTATTTCTCCAATTTTACATAAATTCACCTCCCATATTCCTGGTCAACATCTTGGGAGGGAGGGGACATCTGTGGTAGAAAATTTATATTGAAAGTGAGTGAACCTCACCTAACGAATTTTCCAGTAGTGTGTGTGTGTAGGTTTGCTGGAGTAGACTGTATCTAGAGTTTGTCCTCTGTTTGCTTGTTTCCCACTCTGCAGGTCTTGTGTGAAAGAGCAGGTCTGTTAGGGAGATGGATAAAGACATGCCATTTCCTTGGCACATGGCAAAGCAATGTGAGCTAGTCATGGATCACTAGTGAGTCATGGAGCTGGGATTGGCAACCACATTTGCCTGAATCCAGAGCTCACTGTGTGCAGATGGTGATAATAATAACTCACATGTTTTGAGAGCTTAGCATGTGCCACGTGTTCTAGGTGCTTTGTCTGTATTAGCCTACTCAATCTTCACACCACCCTGTGTGATACTGTGTGTGATCCTTGTTTTACAGAGGAAGAACTGGAGACACAGAGAGGGACAGTACTCCCCAAAGATCATACAGCACATAAAGGCTGGCGAGCCAAGTGCTCTGGCTATGGGACTCCTTCTTCAGAATCACTTCAGCAAGAAGGCCGCTGACTTTGATGGTACCATCTCTCACTGTGTAGCACTTCTCACTTTGCCAATAACTTTCACAAAACGGTCTTATTTTATCCTCGTGATAGCCTTAGTGATTAAATGGGACAGGAGGCAAAGTTGTTGGTTTACATCTAAGGGAATCATGATGCCAAGAGCAACCTGAAAATGCCAGAACCACTCTGACCATGGGGAATAGAACTCTGGGAATGTGCAGGGCTGCAGGGAGGCATGATGGAGGACACTAAATGTCCTGTCATCGAGTCTGGTGGAGAAAGTTACATACAGATAAATCAGAGACCCAAAAGAAAAGAAAAGAAATGGAAGACATAGTTTAAGTTGACAATATGTTTCATAATTAGTTCTCAATACGATTTTGTCCAGACCTTGAATAAGAAAATAGAAAGCTGTGGAATGTGTCAGCTTTCTGGAAAGTCCCATGACCACATCCTTCTTGCCATCAATTCTCATTAAAGGTTGGTTGAACATAAAGAAAATGCCAGTTTTGCTAATTACTAAAGATATTTAAAGAATCATCTCCATCATACGCTGTTAGATGAAGCAAATCAATGGCAGCACAGATTGATTAATCACCAGAGCCAACTTGAGGTAATCAATCACAAATGTCATTTATTCAAAGGCGCTCAATGGAGAAATGTTTTCTAAAATGTGGTATATGAGATGGTTTTAGCTTCTACCCAAAATGTGTTATTTTAATTTTAATAGAAATAATTTTTACTTTATTAGAGGGATATTGATTTTCTATTTATGGGAACAGTATACTTGAAGTAAAAATCGAGTTGATTTAGAGAAAATTTTAAATAATAACACCGGTAGTGTACCAATATGGGAAAATCACAAAGATGGTATACTAATGACTAACATTTGGGAACACTGTATTAATGCCACAAAGACAAACCAGATACATAATAACTCAAAAGTGAAGAGAAGATTTTTATTCCCTTCCTGTGCTACTTTCACCTTTTATTCAGGGTTTACTATATACCAGGCACTGAGACACATATTTTATTTGTATTAGCTCCTTTTAGCTTATAGTGTTTGTCACCTGAGAGTCATCTTCTTCTTCCTTACAGCATTCTGATTTTGTTGGGATGCAGAAAGACGTCATTCCCAGGTTGCTTTGCAACCAGAACCACATGACTGTTCTGATGGATGAGCCGTAAGTCAGAGTGCTGGTGGAACCTCTAAGACTGGGTGCTTAAGTGGAGCTAACTCATATGGAAGAAGTGTCATTCATCCTTCCCTTTTCCCCTTTCCTGCAGCCTGGAATGCCTTTGTGATGGCTGGCCGTCCAGTAGCCATCTTGGAACATGAGTCAAGTTTGAGGATGGAAGCAAAATGCTAGAATTGTGGGATGGTGGACCTTAGTGGGCTCTCGTAACCATGGAGTTGTACCTTCTCTTGATTGTCTACTTCAGATCTCTTCTACTTGAGAGAGATTAACTTCTGTCTTTAAAACTTTCATTACTTGGGGGGTTTTGGGCCAAAAGAGCCAAACTTAATACTAACTGACTGAAGATGAAATATCAGTTTGGAGTGCTTTTGGGTGTCAGTAACATTTAACAAAACTTATGGAAGCTTAAACATAGGGTTGAAGAATTATGTGGCTGTTCGATGATGCTATTCAGAGCCCAAGTTCTCTCCAGCCTTCTGTCCTTCCACCCTTAGCATGCTGACCTTTATCCTCAGGCCTGACATCTCAAGGTGGCAAGATGGCTGCTGTAGCTCCAGGCATTATGTCCACACAGCAGGGAAGAGATGGGAGAGTCAAAGTTTGCTCCTCACAAGGTGTTGTCTTTTTATTTGGAAAGGAAATTTCTTCCCAGAAGATTTCCCCTAACATCCCACTATTATGGAACTGTGCCTTCTAGATCTGTGGTGGAATCCATCCTTCTGAAACGAAGGGATCTCTGTCAGCTACCTAGATAAATTGGATTCTGTTACTAGGGAAGAAGGAAATGGGGAGAGCATGTGGCTAGGCCATGGACAGCAAAGAATCCAAGGCTGAGAGATGAGGTGACATGCTCCTGTTTTAGAGGAGTGGGTAGAGGTAGGCTTTGAATGAACATCAAACCCTGAAGCCTGGGATCTTAACCATTTTGGTAAACTGCTCTCGGAAGACCTTACACATCTTAGCTTCCCCTTCCTCAAGTTTTATTTTTAGACTTTGTTAGGAATTTTATACAGAAAGTTCCAGCTGAAATGGCCTGTTGAACTAGAGCGACCTAAGAAGCTCCTTCCAATTTGAATTTAAGGAGCAGCTCTGTCTAAAAGAAATTTTGAAATCATGAAAATGTTCTATGCTATGCTATTTAATATGGTAGCCACTAGCCAGCGGTCTGAGGATCTGAAATAGGGCATTCATGACTAAAGAACTGAATATTTAATTTTATGCCATTATAATTAATGTAAATTAAAATAGCCACACATGACTAGTGGCTACTATATGGAACAGCACAGTTCCAGAACCTCAAAATACTGGTTCCCAGAATACCCCCAGAAGCTAAGAATCAACAAAATTCCACTCCCCGAACAGATCCTTTTGTTTTTAGGAATTTGGTAAAGGCCAGCACAGCATTATTTTATGAAAGAAGTTTGGTGTGGACATAGCCATGTTATCAACATCGATATAAATGATTGGCCTGTGAAAACTATTGATTTATGGAGCTCCAAGTTTACTGACAGCAAGTCAGGCTTGCTTTTCTGAAGTTATAGGAGGCCAGGTCTTTTGGCCTAACAGAAGAAGAAAGCTGTAATAAGCAGGGCTGGCCCCCAGTGGCACAGGGTTAGCAGGGAGAAGTAGTGAGCCTCCCATTAGCGCCCATGCAGGACTGGTGGTACTATTTTTAGTTGCAGAAGCCTATAATGACTTTCTTCTGAGTCAGTAATAAGTTCAAATCTTTAGTTTCCAGGACACAGTTTGCTTAAATGCTTTATTATTTAATATTGAATCCAAGGAGATGACAATATGTTAAGATGTGTCCATCTTGCAGCAGCCGGGATGACTCATACCTCTGAAAAGCAGGAAATGTTGTCTTTTGCATCTGTTAATTTGGTTCGGGAGGCAAAACCCTGCTAGGTGGATACTTTCATTTCTTACTGTGAGATTATAGATCTGCAGATCTGTATCAGAGAAAGAAGACAAATGTGTTTTAATTTATTAGCATTGCCCATGTTCCAAACCCATCCCCTTCCAGTGACAACACTAGCAAGAGTTTGATGATTGCAAAGAGTGCTGGGGGACTAGATCCATCTTGCCATTCTCTGTGGCGGGGAACAAAGCCCAGGAAACTATCTTGGGAATCCTTACTCTCAGATTTTCCGAGAACGCTCTGTAGCCTGAATTCCAAAATTGGCATTGGGAAAACCCCAGACAGCATCTAACTAGCAAAACTGTATTATTTTGGGTTTTGCTCGCTGTCCCTTAGGTTCACGGCACAGATTTTTTTCACAGCACTTATGTTCGTTCTGCTTTGCTGTACCAGGCTTTCCACAGAGTGGGAAGTGTCCCATTGAGGACACGATTGGCTGAAGGGACTCGGAGCTTCTCAGTGCACCATGATAAGCTGGCACAAGAAATGAGGAGCGGGACCTACAGAATGGAACGTTACTCACCCCGCGTGTTAGGTTGGCTCGAGTTCTTCCATTCTGAATAGCATCACAGGTGACCGCTTCGATTGGCTCATTGGCCCTTTCACCATTCCCTTGAGCTCTGCATCTTTCCTGTGCTGTTCCTCCTACCAGAGCAGGTTCCAAGTGCCATCCTTAAAGCAGCCCTGTCTGCCTCTCAGGAGCCAAGGTGTCCACATCTGGGCCCCTTAATTCTGCAGGGCCGCCCCACAGAAGTTCTCCGATAGTCACAAGGCACACATCTCTTGTCTGGCCTTAACTTTCTATTCTTGATCACCGTGGTCTTATTTGGAAATCTCAGGATAAATGCGGCAAATCCCATCAGCTTTTCATGTCCCATAATTGCAGGAACAGCCCCATTTCTGTGTGAATAAATCACTCAGAGCAAAGAAGAATGCACTAGTGCAGACTGAGCTCTCAACAGGAATGGGTGCTAATTTGCAAACATGGTCATTAAAAAAAAACAACACCTTATTGAGATATGTATGTTGATGCCCGGTATTACCATTTTGGCAAAAACCCTCATGCAATATGCAAGATCTTAGATGACAAGCAGGGCAGTATGGGAGTTGTTAGTGATGTCTGTGTTTAACAATAATAATGATTATTTAGTAAATCCAAAAACTAAAGTTGAAAAACTTCCTTTACCCTCCACCTTAAAATTAAGAAACAGATGGCCATCTGTAGCCATATATTTCTTGTTGTTGCAAATAAATGCAGCCACAGGAGCTTATTTTATGCTAAAAGCCTCCATCTGCTAGATGTAATCTTTTCGTACCTGCGGAAAAATGAATAAAGTAAGAAAGACCCGCTCGCTTCTGACCTTGACTCTCAGACAGATTATGCATCTAAGATTCTTTTCTTTCCTCCTTGACAAGTGTTAACTCTGAAATGATAGCACTGTAGACTTTTTGACAGTTTCATCCTTTTACCTAAATGGGAGCAAATTTGGCTTAATAATATTTCTGGTTGGCATATGTTTTGCGGCTACACAGGGAGTAGATTTTCCTTCAATGAGCAATACATTGTGTCCCTCCACAGCATCTTTTCTTGTAAAAATGCTTGAACATGCTTTGCCTCTCTGGTCTCTTTGCCAAGCATAAATGAGAAATCATTATAAATAAAGTGGTCTTAAAAAATCCTTATATGTGTCATGGATCTGTGTATTCATTGGAGGGAAGAGGAAGTAGGATAAACAGAACGAAGCACTGTGAATATGCCCACTCATTTATTCTCCTCTTTTCAGCCCCGGCTCTAGCCCCAGATGGCTCCCTGAAGTGCCAGGGTCGCGAGACCCCCCAAAGAGACCACCACGGAGACATGGAGCCGAACGCAAGCACAAGGTTTCTCTATTGAGAGCGTGCCCGGGCAAGGACCCCCATCCAACACACCGACGCAGGGGGTGGAGGAAGTAGGGTCCCGTACCCCTTGTGGGTGCAGCTTATAAAGACAAAAACCACAAAGACCATAAGTTTGTTTGACCTTTCACAGGATTGGTGCTGGGGTTGCTTAAGCTGTGCTGTTTATCGGGGATTGGCTACTTTGTCTAAGGGATTTTTGAAAGCTGTTTGTCCAATAGTTGCTGTTGCTCAACTGTTGCTGACTTGTAAGTTAATTGGTCACCAAGGTCAGGGGATTTCCAAACGGGGTTTTCCCCTTTATCTGGTAGTGTCAGCTGTGGGGCGGGAGGTTATACAAAATGGAACCTTCTTCCTAAGATGGAGTCACTTCGGTTCTACACTCCCCCCTATGTCTGGTGACTAGTTCAATCGTGAATTCCTGCTGGGTCATGTGTTGGGAGTTCATAGTTCTCGCTGTTTTGAGTTAAGGGTAGGTAGTAGGTATGAGCACGCTGGACCATTAGCTGGATGGTACTCAGCAGTTCCTTCATGAATTGGACCAAGTGGTTTAAGACGCATGGTCCAAAGGTCAGTAATAACATCAGGATAATCAGGGGTCCTAATAAGGTAGATATTAGCATGGTGAGCCAAGGCGAGCTACAAAGGGGCCCCATTTATGGGCACTGGGCTAGTATGATCTGGGGGTCTATTGAACAGTGAACTATTTTTGGGAGTAGTGGGGGTTGCCCATGGGGGTGAAGGTTTAGGTCCCAGGGTCTTGGACCCAGGGTTTAGTACTTTATTGGGTCCTATTGCTGTGGTAAGAAGCACAGTTTGCCTGCGGATGGTGAATAGCATCCCCTGATCTCGGGGTGAAAGCCTTACTTTATCATATATTCGGATTCCCCAGGTTTTCCCGTTTTCCCAGCCCTGGGTCTTTTTACCTTGTTCTGTGAAGGAGATTTTGACAGGGTTACAAGATAATTGGTCTTTTCTGCAAGGCGATGGGAACCCAGCACGTTTGACGGTGATTAAGTCACCAGTATTTGGGGGTGTCCACCATATGTGTCCTGTTGAGACGCATGACCAGGAGGCACAGAAGTAGTCTGCCGCGTCTCCACATGGGTGGTGGACGTGTCCCTGAAGTCGCAAATGGGGTGAATGGCTGGGGCAAACATAGAAATGAAGCTTTTGGAAAGTTTTTGGGTCGTTATAGTCACCAACAAATGCAGGTGCATATGGAACGTGGGGAAAGAATCTTTGGAAGTCTACCTGGAGTTCTGGGAACCATGTGTCCTGAGGGGAGAGTTGTGAGGTCTGGTTGAGTACAATCCCTGAGCTTGTGTCTATGATCTGCCAAGTGACACTGTAGGGCTGATGGGGATTGGAACCTGAGGCTAAGGCTGACAAGGGCATTAGAAGGAGTCCCAATATTAGTGCCGACGTCGGACCTTGATTTTGAGTGGGTTGGAGGGGTGTCGTGTAGCTTCCCAGTGTTCGCCTTTGTAGTCCTCCTCGTGGGCAAAAGGATCTGCCGGGCGGATGTGAGTGTAATGGATCCATGTCCCCATGCTGTCCACCTTTATGGCGGTTGGCGTGGTCATTATGATGACGAATGGTCCCTTCCATTGAGGTTCCAGGGTCCTGTAGTGATGGCGATGGACGAAGACCCAGTCCCCGGGTTGGAACCTGTGGGGTTCGGGAGGGGGACTAGACTCATATAAGGCTTGAAGTTTGGGCCAGACATGTTTGTGGGCTTTCTGAAGTCTCTGGAGGGACTTGAGGACATCCTGGTCATCTATTTCGGCTAGAAGCTCGGACTGAAGGTTAGGAACAAGGGGGGGCGGTGTCCCGAACATGATTTCAAAGGGGGTTAAGCCCATCTGATAAGGTGAGTTTCGCACCCAATACAAGGCAAAGCGGGGGGAGAGATACCCAGTCCATGCCAGTCTCTAAGGCTAATTTGGTTAAGGTCTCTTTTAGAGTTCTGTTCATTCTTTCTACCTGCCCTGAAATTTGGGGTCTGTATGCACAATGTAATTTCCAATCAATCCCCAATACAGTGGCCAATCCCTGACTTACCTGGGAGATGAAGGCTGGGCCATTATCTGACCCTATCATTACTGGAAACCCGTACCTCGGCATTATTTCCTCTAATAGTATTTTGGCCACGGTGTGAGCGGTTTCGTGCCTGGTGGGGAACATCTCCTTCCATCCTGAGAAAGTATCTACAAAGAATAATAGATATTTGTAGCCATATTTTCCAGGCTTGATTTCAGTGAAGTCAATTTCCCAATACACACCTGGCTTTTCCCCTCGCAGTCTGGATCCAGGATTTTTGGCATTGGGGTAGGCATTTGTCATCTGGCAGGCCTGGCAATTATTAACCAGCTGTTCGATGGCTTGGTTTCTGTCTTGTATTTTTACTTTTGCATGTCTTAGCAAGTCCTGCATCCGACGGATGCCCAGGTGGGAGGTTCGGTGGATTTTGGTAAGAATTTTGAGACCAAGCTGTTTGGGTAATATTTTACAGTCAGCAGTTCACCACCATCCTTCTAAGTAGTGAGTCATAGGTAGAGTTTTAATCCAAGTCATGTCCTCCTCAGAGTAATGGGGATTCTCTGGCAGAGCAGGGGGCCCGGGATTCACTAGGATGGGGGCTACAGTGGACTGCAAGGCCACTTCTTGGGCAGTCCAGTCCACTAGGTTATTTCCCCTCTGTATTGGCCCGTCCCCCTTTTGGTGACCCGGGCAGTGTATGATGGCCAATTTTGGGGGCCCCATAAGGCCTGCAGAAGATCTAGTATTTCCTCTTTATTCTTAATTATTTTTCCCTCCGCTGTTAGGAGGCCTCTTTCCTTATATATGGCCCTGTGGATGTGGGCCGTGGCAAAGGCATACTGGCTATCTGTATAGATATTGACCTTTTTCCCTTGTCCTAGTTGCAAGGCCTTAGTTAGGGCCTTGAGTTCAGCTCTCTGTGCTGAAGTTCCCACCAGCATGGGTTCTGCCCATATTACCTTATCGCTGGTTGTCACTGCCGCCCCCGCATACCGGAGTCCGTCGCGGATATAGCTGCTGCCATCGGTGAACCAGGTTTCCTCTGCGTCAGAGAGGGGTGTATCTTTAAGGTCTGGCCGGGTACAGTGTGCATGGGCCAAAATTCCGGAACAGTCGTGTGGCGGAGCGTCCAGATCCGGATCCGGCAGCAAGGTCGCAGGGTTCAGGGCTGTGGGAACCTGGAAGGTTATCCTGGCAGGGTTAAGAAGCAGGGCCTGGTAATGAGTCATTCGTGCATTGCTTAACCAGGGGTCCGGTGGTTGCTTTAAGACTGCTTCTAGGGCGTGGGGGGTGGCGATGATGAGGTTTTGCCCTAGGGTCAGCTTATCTGCATCCTTAACCAACAAAGCCACGGCCACGATAATTCGGAGGCAAGGTGGCCATCCCGTGGCTACAGGGTCCAGTTTTTTTGACAGGTAGGCCACAGGTCTTTTCCATGGGCCTAACATCTGGGTGAGAACACCTTTGGCTATCTCTTTTATGTTCATCCACATATAGGTGGAAGGATTTAGTTACGTCCGGCAACCCGAGGGCCAAGGCTTCCAGGAGTCTCCTTTTTAGAGTGTCAAAGGCCTGCTGCTCATTTTCTGTCCAAACAAAGTCCTGTTTCTCCTTAGTAGCCTCATATAAGGGCTTAGCCAACTCAGTGAACCCAGGGATCCAGAGGCGGCAGAACTCAGCTGTGCCCAGGAACTCTCTAACCTGCCTCGCAGAGGTAGGTGTGGGAATTTTTAACACAGTCTCCTTCCGGGCATCTAACAGCCACCTCTTGCCCCCTTCTAAAATGAACCCCAGGTACATTACCCGCTGTTGACAGATCTGGGCCTTTTTGGCAGAGGCTCGGTATCCTAGGTCGCCGAGTGTCTGTAGCAAGTGGCCCGTGGCTCTGGAGCAAGTTTTCTGATCGGACGCAGCCAGTAACAGGTCATCAACATATTGTAACAAGCTTATGTCCGGGTTCTGGAGGCGATATGTACTCAGGTCTTTGTGTAAGGCCTCATCAAATACGGTAGGGGAGTTTTTGAACCCCTGTGGCAACCTAGTCCAGGTCAGTTGGCCACTGATCCCGAGTTCCAGGTCCTGCCATTCGAAGGCAAAGTACGGCTGGCTTCTGGGGGCTAGAGGCAGGCTAAAAAAAGCATCTTTTAAGTCCAGAACTGTATACCATTGCTGGTCTGGAGACAGGGTGCTGAGGAGGGTGTAGGGGTGGGGTACAGTGGGATGGATATCTATCACTTGTTTGTTGACTTCCCTCAGGTCCTGTACGGGCCAATAGTCATTGGTGTGGGGTTTCTTGACTGGGAGTAAGGGAGTGTTCCAAGCCGACTGTATAGGCTTCAAAACTCCAAGTTCTAAGAGCCGCCTTATGTGAGGGGTGATTCCATGTCTGGCCTCTAGAGGCA
>RCUC01087435.1:0-12308 GCA_003697995.1 Taxidea taxus jeffersonii
GCCTACTTTGTGATGTCTGCCAAATAAATAAAATCTTAAAACAAAGAAAAAAGGACGGGACCTGCGCAGATGGAAGCAGGAGACTGAAAGGTATACAGGGTGGGTGGCATCTGGAGTCACGTGGCAGCTGAGCCACGGGGGAGGTTGCTGGGAAGCCACAGGAAGATCTGGCCAGTTCAGGGGCCCACTGGCTTGTCCAACCGCACAGTCCAAATTAGGCCCACCTGGAACTTTTGCTGGATCTATGGGAGGATTTTTTCAAGAGCTCAAGAAAAAAAATCTCATTTTCCTGGAGGCTCTGCTTAGTCTCCTGTCAGAGTGTTCTTTTTTTTCTTTTTTTTTTAAGAAAAACAAAAGAATGCAACTATTAGCACACAACACATTCATCACAACTGTCCTGTCCGGTTTTGGTAGCAGTGCTGGAGGAACATGACGGGTAGGAAGGTGATACTTAGAAGAGACTGGCTCTGACCTCAACCAAAGAACGACCGCCTGTCCCAGTACTGTCCCCACTAAGCAACCGACGATCACAAACCAGATCCGTTTATGTGGAGGGCAAGAGGTGAAGGAGGAATGTGGGACCCTGTGGGGGAAATAGCTATGACTGTGCATGTCAACTATGTGGCTGGTGCTACTACGCCCATTTAACAGACAAGGAAAATGAGGCTCAGAGAGTGTAAGCACCTCTCTGGGAATTCCTGTTTGGGGGGGCAGTCTCAGGACACTCCACAAGGGAGAAAGAGACAGCTGCCCACCCTCCACTCTCCCACACTGCTTTCCTTCCCCCATTGTTTTTTCCACAGACTTCAGTGCCCTGCAACTGACTGCAGATTCTTTAGAATCAGACAGAGGAGGGGCAGACAAAACATGAAAATGGCCCCACGGATGTGACCACCACCCAACCGCCCCATCAGTGAACGTGCTCCACGCGCCCTCATTCATTCTCGGCTTGGACAGGCTCGTGGCTGAAGAGCCTGGGGTAGCACCAGCTGAGCAACTCAGCCCAAGACTCTGCAGCACAGTCTGGGCAAGAGGCTGCACCCACTAATGTCTCTTAGAAATCTTGGGACGAGAGATGGCAACAAGGGGAAGCAAATCCATGAAGGTCCTCCCTGGTTTATGAAGATAAAAAAGTCAAGGTCTAGAACAGCTCCAAGTCCCCCGATAGAGTAGGAACACGGCAACAATTTAAAAGGCACGTCTTTACAAAGAGCCGATAATGCCAGCCTTTATTTAAAGTTGCCATCCCGGGAACATGGATCGGTTTGATCTCGCCAGCAGGGAAAAGGGAATTAACATTTGCTGGGTCCCACTAATGAGCCAAACAGCACTCACCACTTTTCACTCTCGTACTTCATTAAGGCACAGGAAGAATACAGTGAAATGGTGTCACAGTAAACCAACTGCATTGGTCACACTAAAAAGAAGAGAAGTTCCTCCTAAAACAACCATCTTTTTTTTTTTTTTTTTTTTAAACACTGTGGGACCACAACACTAGGAAACGGAATTCAGAAGTTACTGGAAGCTAACATCACCAGCAGGCTGGTGCGGTTCATGTCATATATTCTCCACAGACAGAGTTGAAAAGCAGCAAGATTTTTGGGTGATTATACTTAGGGGAGAAAACTGTTCTTAAGGAAAGAGGATTTTATTTTCATTTTTTAAAAGATTTTATTTATTTATTTGAGAGGGGGAGAGAGAGCACATACATGATCAGGGGGAGGGAGAAGCAGGCTTCCCACTGAGCAGGGAGCCTGACGTGGGACTCGATCCCAGGACCCTGAGATCATGACCTGAGCTGAAGGCAGACACTTATCCTACAGAGCCACCCAGGCACCCCAACGAAAGAGGATTTTAAACATCTGAGTAAAAATATGTATTTCTTCGTGTACTGATCCCACGGCAGATACTCAACCACACTAAGCTCCAAAAGGAACTCAAATGTTTAATTCTTGTTGGAAATGCTCAGCAGGTAAGAAACACCATGTCCTACATTTTCCCGCACAACAGCAGCAAAAACAACATGTTAAAACTTCTGTAAAGTGGAAGTTAATATGTACAAGGCTGAAACATTCGTTTGGAAAAAGCCAAGGATCAGAGGTTCACACAGGTCCCCGAAGAACACTTAGTTGCCTACACATGGTGCCTCTGACACAACCTGTTCTTTTCATTACCTATAAATCTCAGGGAGCTCAATCCCACTCCTCAGCTCCATGTTTAAACACAACCCTAGAGTGGGCTGTGCTAAATGAGCAACTGGAGGATGGCTGATCCCGCAGAGAAAAGACGAAAATCTCCGTCATTAGCAATGATCTTGCTGGAGATGGTAACTCTTTCTGGAGAGGAAAACTGCTAGATGCTTGAATCAATAAATCACTCACTGAGGAGCAAGGAAGATTTTAATGAGCTAAAAGTCAAGGAGAATGATCGTCTTGCTGGCTGTTTCTACTTTCCTCCTCCCAAGTGGGAAAGAGCCCAGCCAAAGCCTGGCTTGAATCTCCACCTTGTAACAAAATATCTCTTTCTCTGCAGAGGCTTGGGTAGAAGCGCTTACAGAGCCCCCCACCCCCCTCCCCAGGCAGAGGACCAAATGTTAAAACAATAATAAAACACAAAAATGCTGACATTAAATGTGGGAGTCACGTATAGTTTAGATAGCATGAAAACTATTTTTCTCTACGTCACTGATTTTTAAGGTCGGGGGTGGGGGGGCAAGCACTGGAAAATGGATAGAGGGAGATGGAGGACAGATGTGATTCGCAAGGTCATTAAGGAACATCATGGTTTTGTATTCAGCAAAAAAAAAAAGGGGGGGGGATCTTAAAATTCAATTACAGAAAGTACACCCCACCACCACACCTCTACCCACCCTGACTAGAAGACAATTTAACTTTCACTATCGTTTTGAAAGGCACATTGGGAATCTCAGGTATGATATACACTGAAAGCTGGGATGAATGAAAAAAAAAAAAAAAAACAAGGTTGAGAGAGAGATTTTGATGAATCGTGATTATATTACCCAAGACCTATAAGATCTTTTTCTATATTCTTAGAAGTTGTCAACACAATTCAGAAAACAGAGTTTTGGTGAAATAAACAATCAGTGAGTTCTTTCTCCAGGAAAGATGTGCTTCTAAAATTATAGCAACTTCAAGAGAATAAAGATGGTCCAGAATTCCTTAGTGAATATACTCAGTGGCCATCCCTCAGGGGCTAGACACTGAGGTTGCTGAGGATCTGAAAGAAAAAATCCCTGCCCACAGGATTTAAGAACAATCCTCCAGATTGGGGGGCGGGGGCGGAGAGCTAGGAAAAGAAATGATTAAACATCCCATTTCTACTCATTTTGGCCACAGAGACATCGGCATTCTTGATCGGTCCCTGCACACGAGCTGGGCAGCTGTCATGTATAGTAAGTACAGGGAGGGGTGTGGAGGGAAGGGTGCCTCGAACTTGTTCTTCCACTTTTTTTTTCTTAAGATTTATTTGGTTCGAACCATTTTTAAAATTCTAGAATAAGTCAATTTGGTCATGACATATTATCCTTTTAACACATTCTCTGGGTTTGATTTTTCTATTATTTTGCTCTAATTTGTGTGTCTATTAAAAGAACTACTGTAATTTTCTTGTTATATTTTTGAATCAGAGTTATGCTGGCCTCATAAAATGTGTTACGAATAAATGTTCTTTCTCTATTCCTTGAAAAAAAAAATAAAGATTTGATGTTGGGGGAGGGGAGAGGCTGGGGAGAGAATCTCAAGGGGATTCTGCACGGAGCGTGGAGCCTGATGTGGGGCTCGATCCCACAACCCATGAGATCATGACCGGTGCTAAAACCAAGAGTCCGATGCTTAACGGACTGAGCCACCGAGGAGCCCCGGTTCTCCCACTTCCGATGAACTGGGACACACTGTCATTGTGTGAGACCAGTCAGGTGGCTTCCCAGATCACCCTTCCATGGCAGACTGCTCCCCGTGCTTTGCAGTAACGAGGACAGTCTGTGACGTCTTACGTGGCACAGAGGCTCCTTGACAATCTCACGGCAAAGTTCTGAAGACTTAGGTTCCTCTTTTTTAAAGTTTTTAATGGAATGTCACTTTTCTTTATATAAAGGCCAAATTCCCCAATGTGCGGACCTTTTCTTGCTGACTGACAAGGAGCTGTCAGATGGGGCTACTTTGTTTGGTTGCCCTCACACCACCAGACATTGTTTTAGGAAGATGACTCTGGAAACTGGGCTGAGAAGGGGTTGAGGGAGTAGGAGGGAAACATGCAGGAGAAGGAGACACTTGGTGGGAAGCTGGATGCACAGGTTCCCAACACAGGATGGTCCGGGAGGAGGGGAGGTAGGCTGAGACTCGTCAGCACACAGGTGGGCTTAGACTCAGAAACTTGGAGATCTGAGAGAAATGGACAGAATGGGAAGGAAAGGGGCCTTCAGTACATCCCTGGGAGTAATTCCGGGTAAGAGAAGAGGAGTAAACGGTGACACTGGTGTGGCCCAGGAGGCAGGAAGCATGGTGCAGCCACACAGGCACTGGGGAAAGGACATGGTAGACAGGTCTGAATGACACCCAATGGCCAAACAAACTAAAAGCAAAAAAAATCCATTTTGGGCAATTAGGAATTCATCAGTGACTTTCCTATAGACGTGGGCATTAGCAACTGTGCCTGGGAAATTCCTGCCATTTCGGTCAAGTGTGTTCCCTGCAGATGCAGACTTCATTTAGGCCTTGAGTTTCATGAGCAGAGTCCCTGTTTATTCACACATTATTTTAACTTAGGACATCTACCTTTTCATTTGAATTAACTGAACATCTACCACAGGATTATGGCTTTGTACCTATGGATAAATAACCACATTTTACTGAAATATTAAGCAGACTATCAAATAGAAACATTAAAATAACTTCATAAATATGCTAAAATAGGAACATCAAACCATTCTTTTTTTTTTTTTAGGTCTTTAATCTAATTTTTTAATTTAAATTTTTATTTTTTATTAACATATAATGTATTATATTAGCCCCAAGGGTACAGGTCTGTGAATCACCAGGTTTACACACTTCACAGCACTCACCATAGCACATACCCTCCCCAATGTCCATAAAACCATTCTCATTCAGATATCCTAATACTTTGGCAAGGTAAGAATCACGATGTCAGCAAAAGGTAGTCCCCTACCCTCTTCCCCACACACTATGTGATCTCATCCTGGGAGAATTCTCTCCCCCCCCCCCACACAAATTGGGCATGTGTCTTTCTTCCACTTTCCTCTGTGATCAGAACAGATCATTGGCTTTTATTTATTTATTTTTAAGATTTTCTTTATTTGATAGAGACAGAGAGAGAATAAGCAGGGGGAACAGCAGGCAGAGGGAGAGGGCGAAGCAGACTCCCCACTGAGCAGGAAGCCCAACTCAGGGCAACCCTGGGATCACGACCTAAGCCCAGGGCAGATGCTTAACCGACTGAGCCACCCAGGCGTCCAGATCACTGGCTTTTAAAATTAATACCTGTCTTGTGCTTATTTCATAAATCAGAGTGACTCCAAGCCAAATGGACAGTTAGGGATTATGACTAGCACTTATCTACCAACATCTTTCCCCAAAGGATCATAAATGACCTTCCTTTTTCTACACGTTCCTAAGTTCACCTCTTATTTCGCCATCCGACATAACTTAACTGCCCCATAAAGGAGAAGAGTCCCAAAGAGATTCGGCTGTGTCCAGAATGACAGAAAAGACAGTCACTCTGTCTCCAAGTGCGCCTGCTGCCGCCGTGGGTTCTAATGGGAGGGAAGGTGAGCACGACCTCCCCCCTGGTAACGGGTATACTCTGAGTGATTCATCAAAAGTAATTCCCTTCCTCACACCCTAGGGAGATGATGAAATTACAAAGGATGGCGAAGAGACACAGAGACAAAGTGAGAGTCTGCGCAGGTGTGGTGAGAGACAATCCAGTAAGGACAAAGACTCAGAACCACGTGGCACTAAAAGGAGGAAATGCCCAGGCTGCTGTCCCCAAGGCGGCCCTAGGCCAGCCAGGCCTCACAGAGGTGTGACAGCCCCGACAACCTGCCTCTGCCGGACCTGAAGAGCCGCAGCCTGTCGGAGTTAATGAGAGGGCAGGCAGCTGTGTGAAATCGAACTTGGCCTTTCCTGACGCACTCGCCTGTCCCAGTTCTGAGCCTCGGATCCCACGTGGGCCCATTTGTGCATTCCTCTTCCCCCAGTCACCCTCCGGGCCTTGGCCACCTCCTCTGCGGAGCAAAGAAGCTGTACTCTGCGCAAGGGGCCCGAGCTGCAAGGGGAAAGATGCTTGCGGGGGTTACAAGGCCTCGGTTCAAGGGCAGGCTCTGCAGCTCCTCACGGTGACTGGGCTCGCCACACTTCATCTGCACGTGTCTCGTTAACGAGACCACAGAGGAGAAAAGCTCGGAGGAGGAACTCCTTACCCCAACATACGGGGCTTTACAGTTGTGGGCTGCCTTTAATAGCTACCCATTAAAGTATTCTAACTCCTTAAATTACATTTTATTTATTTATTTATTTATTTAAAAGATTTTATTTATTTTATTTGACAGAGGGAGATATCACAAGTAGGCAGAGAGGCAGGCAGAGAGAGACAGGGAAGCAGGCTCCCCACTGAGCAGAGAGCCCAATGCAGGGCTCGATCCCAGGACCCTGAGATCATGACCTGAGCCAAAGGCAGAGGCTTTAGCCCACTGAGCCACCCAGGTGCCCCTTAAATTACATTTTAATTCCTTAAACATCATTTACACCGGGGAAGAAGAGGTGAAAAGTGGAACCAGGCTTTGCCAACGAGGATAACGCTATGTAAGCTGGAGGGGACGTCCCCAGGCTGCTGGTCAGAGGACACAGCCGGGAGCCCTTCTTTTGTGCATACAGACCTCAAATTACGTACCGCTCACAAGGGTGTCGCCCTATGTGGCTCCCAGAGCGCGTGCCCATCAGTTTCAACAGATTCTCTCACAAATCCTCTTCTCACCACTACTAGATATAATTGGCCTGATATGGGGACTTTTAAAAAAGTATATATAGGGGTGCCTGGGTGGCTCAGTGGGTTAAGCTGCTGCCTTCGGCTCAGGTCATGATCTCAGGGTCCTGGGATCGAGCCCCGCATCAGGCTCCCTGCTCAGTGGGGAGCCTGCTTCCCCTCCTATCTCTGCCTGCTGCTCTGCCTACTTGTGACCTCTCTCTGTGTGTCAAATAAATAAATAAAATCTTAAAAAAAAAATAAAAAAGGATATATACTTTTAAAGACAAGGTTTTGTGATCACCTGAAATAAGAGCTAACTCAGGACAGCGGCTGAAAATTCAGGCGGTAGTGCCACCTGCATCATTTTAAAATTAGATTTGGAAAGTCTCTTTACTTCTCCAAATCTCAGTCTCCTCCTTTGTGAGATGGGGAGAATGGAGGTTGTGCCCAACAGGAAATCTGGGCAGAATCAAGGACACAACGTGAGCAAAACAGGGAGCCTGGTTCTCACTAACTCAATTACCGGGAGGGACCATGACTGCCATTACCACCAGGCGCTGGTCCGTGGCCTCTGCCGTGATAGTTATCATGCTCACCAGAACCCTTGAAGGCCAGACGACAATGGGGTGACATTTGAAGTGCTGAAGAAAATGCCTTGTCAACTGAAAATTCCCCATCCAGCAAAAAGCCACTTCAAAAACAAGGGGGAGATTTGTGTACTTGCATATTAACACAAGCTAAGGGAGTACATTATCGCTAGACCGGCCTTAGAGGAAATGCAGACAGAAGTCCTCAGGGTAGAGATGACAGGCTGCCTGACGTTAACTCCAAGCCTCATGAAGAATAATGATCTCCAGAAAAACCAGTATCGCTGTATTTTGGATCTGTAACTACACATTTTCTTTCCCAGCACTTAAAAGGCAAATGCAGGGCACCTGGGTGGCTCAGTTGGTGAAGCGACTGCCTTCAGCTCAGGTCATGATCCCGGAGTCTCAGGACTGAGTCCCACATCGGGCTCCCAGCTCCACGGCGAGTCTGCTTCTCCCTCTGACCTTCTTGCCTCTCGTGCTCTCTCTCACTGTCTCTCTCTCAAATAAATAAATGAATAAATCTTAAAAAAAAATTTTTAAAAAGGCAAATGAATTAAAAATTAAAAAAATATTTTTATGTAGTGATCCAAAGGAGTACGTGCATCCGAATGTTTATAG
Source organism: Taxidea taxus jeffersonii (assembly GCA_003697995.1). Classification (NCBI taxonomy): domain Eukaryota; kingdom Metazoa; phylum Chordata; class Mammalia; order Carnivora; family Mustelidae; genus Taxidea; species Taxidea taxus. The sequence goes on from RCUC01087435.1 coordinate 8,211, forward strand.
CAGCAACGTCCACAATAGCCAAACTATGGAGAGAACCTAGATGTCCATCAACAGATGAATGGATAAAGAAGATGTGGTACATATATGCAATGGAATACTATGCAGCCATCAAACCCCCGAAATCTTGCCATTTGCAATGATGCAGATGCAACTAGAGGGTATTATGCTGAGCGAAATAAGTAAATCAGAGAAAGTTAATTATCATATGATCTCTCTGATGTGAGGAATATGAGAGGCAGGGCCAGGGGTTGTGGGGGGTAGGGAAGGAAAAAATGAAATAAGATGGAACTGGGGAGGGAGACAAACCCTAAGAGACTCTTAATGTCACAAAACAAACTGAGGGGGGGCGGGGGGAGAGCAGTAGGGAGAGGGTGGTTGGGTTATGGACACTGGGGAGGGTATGTGCTATGGTGAGTGCTGTGAAATGTGTAAGCCTGATGATTCACAGTCCTGTACTCCTGGGGCAAATAATACATTATATGTTAATAAAAATACATACATTTTTTTTTTTTAAAACCTAGTCATGTAACTCGCTAATCTCATTCAGTTTAAAAGCTAGAATTTTTTCCCCCCAATCTTTGGAAAAAAGATTATTCTTTTTTCAATATTTCGTATGTACAATACAAGTCTATTTAGAAATGTCCAATTCACTTTCTTTTTTTAAAAAAATATTTTATTTATTTGTCAGAGAGAGAGAGAGAGCGAGCACAGGCAGACAGAGTGGCAGGCAGAGGCAGAGGGAGAAGCAGGCTCCCTGCCAAGCAAGGAGCCCGATGCGGGACTCGATCCCAGGACGCTGGGATCACGACCTGAGCCGAAGGCAGCCGCTTAACCAACTGAGCCACCCAGGCGTCCCTCCAATTCACTTTCAAAAGCCTTCTATAAGCCATGCTCTGCAGTGAATTTAAACTGGAAATGACTTAGTGGTCATTTAGCTTTTGTTAAAAAAAACCCTGACCCCTCTTTGATCCTTCAAATGGCAAAGACTTGTATTTTTCCCTTCTGTGTTAATACTAGTTTTGAGGGTCTCCGTGCTCAGAAGAAGGAGAAATGAGATCCTCTGAGAAAAACAAAATAAAACAGTTCTCTTATTTCTGGGTTATTTCTTATGCACACAGCTGGGATGGACCCAATTTGTCACAGCTGGAGGCTATTCCACCCTGTCCTCCAGCTGTGTCTCACCACAGACTCAGGAAAGGCTTTCCCGAGAGCAGTGCGAGTAACGGGTGTGCACGCAGGGCCCCAAGGAACCTGTCAGCCTTGCTTCCCTGGAGAGGGGTACCACTCCAACTCATAAATACTGAATGCAGAACATTCTCTCGCCTCAAACTGCTTTTGGCATCAGGGTGAACTCCTCAGGGGGAGGCAGAGACAAGGCAGTTCTCACTGGGTGGGTGGCTCTGTCCAGGCCCCGCACTGGGGAGACATTCACTCCAGGGGCCTGGGACGCTGGGTGCGGGGCCTCCGTCTAGGCGGTGGAAGGAGCCCTACCCAAAAACACCACACCCAGAGCTTTCGATTCCCGACATCCGATGCTCCTCCACCACATGAAGCTGATTTGGACAAATGCCCAGACATTCTTCCCCTTCCCCATGAATAAACACATAACTTCTAGCAAAGCCCAGAAGTGATGCTCAGAAACAAAGCAGGACACTTATTCTTAATTTCCAGTGACACACTCAGATGGGCATGAAACAGCAAAGCTGCAAATTATAGAAATCTACTCTATTGACCACAAAACTCTGAAAAGGCAAATCTCAACTCTTCTTGCTCAGGCTCCATGGAGATGTTATGTGTAATCAGAATCTACTTCTATCCCACTAACTCTATGTAACCATTCCTCAACATTGTAGGAAGGAACGGTATTCCTGTAAGAATTAATTAGTAAACAAGGAACCCCGCCACCAGACATGACTTGAAGTAGAGTGGCTTCTGAGGAACACAGAACTTGCGGGAAGGAAGAGGCCCACAGCTGTGGAGCAAAGGCTCTCTGTTACATTACTTCAAGTTAGTAATAGCGGTGAAGGGAGGTGGGTGTAAAGGCCAAAACTGGGCACCCACTCTCTCCCACTCTTTGTCTTGCTTTGGTTTCATCCCTCCCACCTCAAGATGGCGCAAGGCCCTCCCACAGCAACTCTCTCCTTCTGCCTGCCATATACTGGAAACAGGTCTACTGGGCTTCCAGTGAGGGACCTGGTCCCACTACTTTACTAGCTTATATCCTTACGATTCCATTGACCCACTGACTTTTTTCCACATTGCGAAACTGGCCAGTGTCTTTCCTGACTCACCATTAACAACAGCCAAGCTGTTAATGTGGACGTTCGTAGGGGCCAAGTTCTGTGTGAAGCCAACTTGCATGACTGAATCCCCCCAGCAGCCCTATGCAGCGGGTAGTATTATGATCCCCTTTCTACACATGAAGAGACAAGGTTCAGGAAAGTTAAGTGACAGGGGAGGCTTGAACCCGGAGCTGTCACCAAAGCCTATGTCCCACGGCTTACCAAGAACACAAACGAGTTTGACTCCAGACCCTCCAAGACAGTTCCCATTGGCCGCAGTAGGCTGCGGACGCCTGCAGGTCATCCCAGACTCGAGAGGCTGCATGTCGTGTAGGAGGTGGTAGGCAGGACTCTAATGTTATGTGGTTACCTCCTGACCCCCAAACCTCTCAGGATGGCAACCCCCAACCAGATGGCCAACAGGGGGAGCTTGCCCCACGTCAGGTACAAAGAAGCCTACGTACGAGACACGCTTCCCGAAGATGACTTCCTTAGACCAATAGCTATAACCCTTTGTTTCTCCTTTTTTTTCCCCAACTCTTATCACTGCACTAAGGAGAATTGAAATGTACTATGATCTTACACTGTACTATCTGTTTGTTGTTGATGAAACGAGAAAATAAAACTCCCAAGCTGTTGTTAAACTTACACACTCGCTGTTTTTCACAGCAAAGGTCTGCTGAGGATGCGGCCAGCAAGGGTGGACACACGCCCTGATGCAGGCAGGTGCCCCAGGATGCCAACCCCGTGCCCAGGTGACCCACCGCCACTGTAGCCTGCAGAGGTCTGTGGTCTCAGTTCTTGGAAACCAGACCCAGCAATGGCCCGTGTTTCAGAAATAAAATCCAGGAAGAGTGAAAAGTCAAATGTCAGGCCGAAGCATGGAGGCAAGTCAGCGGGGAGGTACGTGGCTCATGAACTGTGAGCCGTTGGCATGAAAAATGGAAAGAACCAGGCTTTGTCTTGAGGTACGACAAGCAGTAGGTAGACCAGGGAGAAGGGGCCAAATTCCAGAGGCCAGATAAATTTCAAGGACCAGTATGAGCCGCCCTAAACCTCCCTGTCCATATTTTTGGCTAGAGACGAAGCAATAAGGAGAAAGGCCACAGTCTCTAAGATTCACGGCGGTGCCATTCTAAGTACCCAGGAAACAGTGTGTGTGCAACAACTTCAACAGAACCTTCCTGGATGTCTGAAAACAGGAAAGTTACCCAATTTCTAGATTCCCTAGAGAGTACAGCCACTTGGTCGTTCTCAAAGTCAGGATGAGATTTATCCCAAAGAAGAGTCAAGGTGATTTATTTCCATCATAAAAAAGTACTTTGAAAGATGTCTTTGTTTTACCAAAATACAGATACAACCGGCAAAGTTAGCTGCGACAGCTGTGAAAACATTCAGTTGCCAGTGAAGGTATTTTTCTGTTTTCCACCACAGCTGTTCAGTCCAGAGCAGGGCATGTTTTCTTCTTCCACTAACCTTCCAAAATCAAAAATTCTCAGCTCTGGAGTCCCTGAATTTTCTTGCATAGACTGCCCCCATGTGGTGACCACTCAAAAGGCACAGAGGCTTTGAGCTTAGCTGGGCGACCACGTTTCTGAGCTGCCTTCACAGGAGAAAGAGCTGCATGTATTAGATACACCTGCGACTCAACTACGACTCAGATATCACACTTCTCCATCGAGACATCTGCCTCCCGGGGGCGGGACTACAACGTCTCACTTCTGTTCTCATGGGGCAACATAAGGCACGTGTATTTTTCAATGCTGTTCTGCAGTTACTTTACTGTCCTTAACACACTTTCAATTTAACTTCACTT